>CAUYRT010031901.1:0-25897 GCA_963574885.1 Lepilemur ruficaudatus | reverse complement strand
GGTGTAAATCTAGGTGTGATAATGTACACTAAACGCTGTAAGTCAAATCCCAATGTTACAAACCGAAGTTGTTATTATGACCTTTCGGTGATATTACTTCCACTGTTGTCAGCGCAATGAAATTACCTCTTCCTATCTAATGTATGACCGCACTTTGGGCAGAATGGAACCGGCAGGCAAACCATGGCATCTCTTTTGCCCCCTTAGAGGTTCAGGTTTCAATGGTTGAAACCCAGAACGATTTCTTCCTCCTCATCACTCTGCCCCTCTCTGCAATAAGCAGCCCTCGATGGAAACTGCCTTCACCGAGGGCAGGCTGGCGCGCCTACCTAGGACTCCGGAAACAGAAAATTGTGTATCAGAAGAGCGAAATACAAACACTGATGGTAAAGTGCCGAGTCCTAAAATGATGGTGCGTGTTTCACTAATCTTTGACTTTTATAATTCTTACTCCATTTTCCTCTTCACCTTAAAGTAAAGCTGAGGTCAGATGTCACACGAAATTCAAATGTAATTGTGAGATTATACATTTAAGTTCCTTGGTCGGTTCCCTTGGCAACGGCTCTAACTCTCACAGCCTACCTGGAATACAGAATACTCCGGAGCGAGCGTTCTTTGGGATGGATTCCGCAGAAAGCCCATGCTGCAGTCAGAACACAGCTTGTAAAACCATCTTTAAACACACGCAAAAAAATGTAACGGCATTTTTAAGACAAAGAACGAAAGTGGGTTAATCACAGACATATTTCAACCAAACATTTGGTCTAGTTGCTCTGTTCTGCCATAGGAGAAGATCGCCCTCCTGAACATGGCACTAACATGGGGTGTGAAGCCACGCCTGGTCTGCTGTCCACGGAATGACAACAGGCCACGGGCAAACTTAGACCAGAATCTGTGCAAGAGGACGAACCTCTTCACCAAAGAGTCCCTCGAGTAAGAGCTAGCGCTGATGGTGACCTGGTGTGTGTGGGGGCAGGCATGGGTGTGTCCTACCGTCACCGCATTTGAGAGCAACACGCACAGATATGAATTAAAACTCCCACTCTGTTCCAACTCGTGGGGCAAGAAAAGAATTTACCTGCAGTCCGTCTGCTGACTCCCGTGCACTCAGCACCGAGAACGTAAAGTATCGGATGGTGTTTCCAACTGGGAAACACCAGGAGTGGAAAGCCATCCTTTTTCTTGTGTTCTTACGTGGTAATAGCGAGTGGCCTGTAGGTGGAATTCTGAGAATTCACATCTACTGGAACAGCAGAAAGGTAGAAAGAGTGGAAGAGAACTCAGGAGGCCAGGTGGCATGGGAAAGGCCTTGTGTAATGTCTCACGACAGAAGTCGTTTAAAGACAGGACCTGAGAGGTGGACGGAAGGGTCAGGAGAGGCATCCTGCTAAGGTTCCGCCACAAAGAACCACAGTCATGATGGTCGGAGCCATTTCTCAAGCATTTACCGTGTGCCAGGCCACGTGCATAGTACTTTGCATCCCTCTTCTTCTGTAACCTAACAAGGGAGCTGAAACTCTGCCGTACGTAGGTTCAGGCCTGAAGGGCCTCACAGTTGCTGGGCAATGAAGCCCAGATTTGAACCTAGTATGCACTATTCCTAAAACATCTCTCCTGGAACATCTGGAGATGTTCTGGGGAGAGACCTAAGATCTATTCGTGAAGCACTGACACAGGAGCCAAGCAGGGCCTTCCTGGCTGGGGAGCCTCGGAGCCCAGGTGCGCCGTGGACTGTCCTCTTTCTAACACGCGTCAGTAACACGAGTCTCATAGAGAGGCTGCAAAGATTCAGCGAGCTGGAACGCCCAGCACTCAGCACTGTGGAGCTTCTGCTCCAACAACAGCCATCCCCTCCCCGCCACCAGTCCCCCCCTCCAACCGCCCTTAGCACCTCCCCACAGCCCATGGAAAAACACGGTTCCAAAGGTACATCCCGCTGCCAATGGATCCAGGGACCACAGGCATCCTCCCAGAGCACCCACACCCAGCGTGGCTTTCCTTCCCTGAAATTCGGGTGGTTCCAGGGCTTTAAAAGGCACTTGTAGGACTCAGCTCCAAGGCAGGACCCCATACGGTGCCTGTTAACAGACGGTACAGTTTCCAGGAGACCAGTCCTACTGTAGAACCTTCCGGCCTCCTAGCCCAAGTGGCAACACGCACGTGGCCCAGGCCTTATTTCCCTAAAGTGTGGGATCCGTCCAGACTGAAAGGCAAAGACATATCTTTGTGTACTCACTCTGCAACTATCTACTTTATGACTTTGGGTAAATTCTTTAACCCTTCTGACCCCGGAATAGTATCTGCCATATAGTAGGCATTTGATAAATAGTAATTAGTATCTTATTACTAATACATATCACACAGGATTGTCATTGGGCTTTTAAATGTACCGGAAGTACATCCACATTTCTAAGTCAGGCTATTGGAAAGTAGCCCTTAATGTTTCAGGAATAACTTCGGGGCTCACTGGTTGGGAGCATGCTCTTCGTACTTGGGTGGGTTATACAACATACCACTTTCTATGGACTAAACGTTTGTATCCCCCCAAATTCATGTGCTGAAGCCTAAATCCCTAACGTGATAGTACTAGGAGGTGGGGCCTAGCATCAGGTCGTGAGGGTGGAGCCCCCATAAATGGAGTTATGTCCTTTTAAGAAGACTGCTTGCTCCTTCTTCCTCTGCTCAGTGAGAAGGTGGCCATCTCTCAACCGGGAAGTGAACCCTCACCAGACTCCGCCTTGATCTTGGACTTTCCAGCCTCCAGAATTGTGAGAAAATAAATTTCTGCTGTTTAAGCCACCCAGTCTATGGTATTCTGCTACAGCAGCCAAACTGACTAAGACATCACTGTAGCCAGACCCCATGCTTGGGGACGGGAGGCTCAAATAGGGCCAAAGATGCTACCGAGAATCCAATGACAAAAACGTCAAAGGGTGGCCTGGCAGGGCTGCAGCAGACAGAGCACGGATTTGGCGTTGTGAATGTCAGATAAGCCATCTGAAAGTCTGAATGTGTTTTGTGAAGGAGGAGACTTCACTTCCTTGGGTGAAATTCCCTGTTTACAGAACGTTCAGGACCACTGTGGCCCCATCATCGTTTTTAATTTACGCGTGGCTCGTGTAAATTGAAAACAGCAGTCAACCTGGAGAATTTTACGGGCAAGGTGGGAGCAATTTCACTCTATCTGAACCTTGGTAGAAGATAACGCATGTCAGTCTTCCTGTCTTTCCCTTTATTAATCAATTAGGGAACCAAAAAATTCAATAAAAGTTCATATAAAAGGCTTATAAACATCACTCAGATCTTCTTCGCCTGTCACTTGCTTTTGTTTAGCATAACTGGTTTTTCCATTAAAAGAAAATTAAATAAAATATGAGATGTTATTGTCGTGGCTTAAGAGGAGATTTGGGGATTATACTTCTTAGGAAAGTGATCTCCGTCTCCTTCCTGTTTGTTCCTGGCATCCCGGCACTGCGTCCCAGCTCTGGGACATGCAGCAACAGAGTCCCCAGTGGCTGGCCGCTGGGCGGACACTGGTCACAGGCAGTGAGGGACAGCAGGGTCTCGGGGATCTTCCAAACCCCGGGGTACAGAGGGGCTCCCTGGCATTGCAATTTCTGACAAGCTCCATAGCAACTTCTGTGACCCATCAAAGCGTGAGGACTAGAATTCCGAGCCATTAATGAACGACCAGTGACTCCAGGTTCACTCTCGGAACGGTCAGGAGTGCACGCCAGGAACCGGCTACCCTTAGCTGTCCCACCTCACGCCACCCGTGTCGTAACCTTTGCGGATGCTGCTCCCCGCGTGGCGTGCCCGCCCCTACCATACGTCTTCCTTCTCCCTGCAAAGCTAATTGCTACCTGCCCGCATCCTACACAGTCTTGAAAACAGTGAAATACCATTTCCACTCCTTCCTCTATGTAGCTTTTCTTTGATCCTATCAGCCAGAAGTAATTTCTTCTGCCGCTAAATTTCCACGTAATTTGTGCCTCATTTGCATCATCGTCGCCTGCTACCTTGCGTTGCGGACAGGAACGCACACGCTCCTCCCGCGCTGGAGGGCAAGCTTCCGGAGGGGAGAATCCACGTCGGACTCACCTTTGTGGGTGCGGGACCTGGGGCTCGATGGGTGCCCTGTTATTCCGTGGAGAAGGAAACAAAGGAACAAAGGAAGGAGCGAGAATGTGTGTCCTTTCTGATAACTTTTATAGTCCTGTGGTTTGCAAAAACAAGCTGAGCTTGCTCCACAGACCATTAACATTTCCATATACACACTCGGCCTGCTAATAAACGCACACGGAGGATTCTTAAAGGCCCTGTAAGAAAGGGTTTCTGTCCTGGCTTCAGCATCTGTGGCATCTAAAACCTGGGAAGGCTATTCCTCGGAGGTGTCATTAGCTTTCTGTGTGCCTTCAAAGGCTCAAAGACAATTTGCTGGACTCCTAAGAATGCCAGTTTCTTTCCAGCCCCTGCAAAATACATCTTAGCTGCTGCTAGAATCGTCATTTGCTTTCTGTGTCTTCAAAGGCACCGTGAGAGACACAGCCCCGCGCTATTATTGGCACTGTCGGTTTCCCTGTGCAATATCAAAAGAGCCCTCCAAAGTGTCTCTGCGTGTGCAGTCTCAGTGTGTGTGCGCAGTGACGCTAAGATTATTTTTTCTGGCAAAATGTCTTGCCCACAAAGCCAACCCAATTTTTATCTAATAGCTTCCCAGTGAAAGAATGTCTGGGGAGAAACATCCACACAGCAACAGCCCTTATTTCATCCACACAAACAGAAAGAGAACAATGATGGCAGTGCTCTAAAATTTGAAGAAATGTTAACATATAGGCTCGGACTTAACGTACCTAGCATCTCACAGTGGGATCAAGACACAGTCTACATTTTCACCAAGTGACACCATTAGTCAGGGCACAGGCTCTCTAACTTCCTCTGAAACATTATTATCCTTTTATGAAAGAATCATAAACAGCCTCTAATTCACAAAGTTGCTGAGGAATATTCCACGCTGCAAATGTACAGTGTTTCTCAATGGAGATGCTACTAGCATTTGCGGCAGGACAATTCTCTACTGGTGGGGGAAGGGGACTGTCCTACATTCTGCTGGCTCCTTTAGCATCCCTGACAATGCCAGTAGCACTCCCCAGTCATTGTGGTCACCAGAAGTGTCCCCTCCCACACCCTCACCCACATTTCCAGTTAACCAGTTACTCCCAGGGAGGTCAGCACTGCTGGCATATGGACAGAGGCACACACACAGTTTAAAATCCAAGTTGCTCCTACAAATCATATGTTACAGGACACACACACACACACACACACCGTGTGTGTGTATATATATGTATATAACCTGAGAGAGAGAAGGGACACGAGAGGAAGGGAGCTGACGTTCGCTCAATATCAACTCTGAGCAAGCCAGACACCAGAGCTTTCACACTATAATAAGCAGGTTTGGACACAGATTCAACTCAGAACATTTACAAACACAGAATGTCTTTATTTTTCCTAACAACTGGTACCTTTGCTTTTTTGAGCCTCCTGTGGCTCAAGGACAGAGAAATGAAGAGAGAAAACTGGACACAGCGAATGCACAGCATTTCCGCCGCTCCTGACCCGCCCGGTCCAACACCGTGCATTCTGCGTGGCAATCCAGCCCCCTTCTCTCAGCCCAGCCCTCCCCTCCTCTTCCTCAAGAGGAAGTGTGGTGCTCTTGGTTCCCCTGAACGCAAAGCTGTGGGGTAGGGGGATGGGCATCTGCTCAAGGGTAAACTGAGGAAAATCATTGTTTCAAGTGATTGCTTCCCCTCATCATTTTGTACATATTTTATTTTATTTTGAATTCTCAATATCCCCAAAAGATGTGTACTTTAATCCTCATTGTTAAGGTCAAGTACATCTTGCAAGTAGGGGAACCAAATCCTTTTCACTCCAAAGCCTGTGCTCACTTCGCTTTCTACCTTTGCCTCTGCAACACCAGCTACAACCATCACCACTGAGAACAGTGATGAGAATTATAATCATGCCAAGGGGTGTCCCTGATAGGAATGGACCTACAGCAAATCCATGTCTGATTGCCTGTTAAAAGGTACAGCCTCAGCCAGCCAGAAGCTAGAGGGATAGGGTGGTCTGTTTGATGGAATCAATTAGCCACCAGCAGCCTCTATTTGTGTAAAATAGAACCGGGAAGTGTTAAGATGCCTTCTTCTCCTCTCGAGGGGCTTGCAAACTAGCAAGAAAATTAAGACTTTGAGAGATTGCACGTTACACAGTGTTAAGGCTTAAGCAGGGCTGACAGTCAAGGCATTGGAAGGTTACCAAGGAGACTGAATATCTTCCTAAACTCCCGTCCTAAAAAAAAAAATTCTAAAACATAATCATATAGCAAGCTTTTGATGATTCACTAGAACATGTCCATTGCATTCTAAATGTTTGTGGATGAATGAGTGAGGTGATGAAGAGTACCTTTGATGGAGAGGAAGAGTTAAACAGAAAAGAATAGCAGGTCTTTAGCGCTGGCTAAGATACAGTAGCCCCTGCGCATTCCAGAGACTCACCTGTATCGGCGAGGAGAATTTCCCTCATACAATGCACAGACCACACAGCCACGCGGAGAGGTGCGTGCTAAGTAGGGCATTCTCCAGGCTCGGCCACTAGCTAAGTGAACCACGCCAGCCCCAACTATCATGCCTCTGGAGAATTGCAAAATAATGTGAGTTACAGAAATTCAAACATCTTAGAGAGAGTCAATATGAAGAGCAGCAAATCCAGTCGGATGCCACATGATCTTGATTGTGTTTATTTTCATGTTTTATTAGCACTGGAATTTAAACAGAAACTTTTTAAAGGTCTCCTGAAGGATGCATCTAGAGAGAGAGAACGAGCAGGATCCACTAACCCCCTCTCCTGAAACACACCTGGGTACACAGGCGGGTCCACAACCCACTCCAGTCTGGGGGACGCTGCCCTGGCTGAGAAGACCGAGCCGGCAGCTTGCCCACATGCACAGAGAAACCATTCCACGCACAGACAATAAAAAAAAAATCCATTCTTCCTGAATGTCTGAAAAAAACATACCTGACATTCAGTAACATTTACATTTCCACAGCACTAACAAAGGATAAAAATACTGGGTTTTCAAATCTGAATTTCTTCATTTGTACTTATATTCAAACTCTGGCTTTTTAAAATCACCAAAATTCCTTCTACTTAACCACAGCCAAATTTTAACCAAATTAGCTAAGGTAACTCAATTCTCTTTTATCAATAAATATAACAAGTGCCTTAATCCCAGTATCAAATACTCATCGATTGTTTTGATGTGAAATACTAAGGAAAGATCTCTGGAAAACATTACTTAATATATCACCCTCTATTCATCTTATCTGGGTGACTCTAGCCTCGTGATATCTACTCTTGTGAAACAAATCTAACCGGTAAAATCACTAGTGCACACAAGCACGATCTCTAAACCAAGTTCAAAAAGTGGGTTACCCACCAAGGGTGGGTACAAACAGTTCAGGTCATACTGAACTCCATATATATCTTACCTGTCTATAAAACAAGCCACACACTGTAAAGAGAAGAAACAAAACTGAACATAGTCCTTAACTTTAAAAACTTGAGGAGTAAAAAAAAAAAAAAAAATCTAGACAATCCCAACAGATACCCTATAAAGAGGACAGAGTACTCTAGAATTTACAAACCAAGAGTGACCAAGAATACAAAGCTATGCATTCTAGTGAGATGTCTAGCAGTGTGATCACCAAAATATCCCATCTGTAGTTAACTCGCAGGGGTGGGGAACCTTTCCACACTGGAAGGCTGTATTAATTTAGCTCTAATCAAACAAGGCCACATTCAAGAAACTTCAATTAGATATACTTAAAAATGTACATTATTTTGTAAAAATCTACTATATACTTAATAATTTCAAAAAACAAAAACTATTTGTTCACTTTAAAGTTAACTAACCTTTTAATGACTTCGTTGTGTCTGCTTTTTGTTGGAAAGCATTTGAATGTTTTTGGTTGCAGCACGGAGGTCTGCAGTTTCAGTCGATCCTCTAGATGGGTATCAGTCATTTGCGACCTTAAGGGAGTCTTGATTTGGGGTAGGTAGGAGAATGTAGATTCGCAGTCATAAGCAGTTGAAAAGCAAGAAAGCATTTTTCGGGCATGTTGCCGAAGGCGTGGGTATTCTACTGCATTTTTCCATATTTCAATTGGATCTTTCGTAACTTAAAAAAATTACTTTAAAATGTCATCTACTGAGAGCTCAATCATTCCCATCTGTAATTCTTTAGGTGCCTTGGTGATATCAACTAGGTGAGACTGAAAGGCTAATTTGAGTGTGATGTCATGGTTTTCAAAGTTAGTGAACCTTTCACCGTATTCTCTAATTAATAGGTCTATAACTGCTGTGTATTCTTCAAATCATTCACGTATATCATCCTGCTCATCAATGACCTTTGCTAATGGGGGAAAATGTTCATCCAAAATTTCCTTTTGCAGAAGTGTTTTGAAAAACGATAGCTTTTTTTGAAATGCTTGGATTTTTTTCCCGCTTACCATATGTAGACTTAGTTGTATCTTGCAAAGAAATGCTCAAGTTGTTTTGAGTTGACATGACATCACACAGAAATGCTGTATTCCTATAGAAATCTTCTTTGAATAATTCACATTACTGTTTCTGTTCTTCATAAAATTTAACAATCTGCTCTCACAGAGATAAAATTTTGGCTAACACCTGTCCCTGCAATAGCCAACACACTTTAGAATGATGCAGCAAATCCACACTGAATACCTCATTTTTCAACTTTAGCATGTTACAAAACTGATGATGCCTTGTTGCGTTTGCCCAAACACAATTAACAATACTTGTAACTTGTTGCAAAGTCTCACTTAAAACAGTAGCTTTAGCACAGAGATTTTGCTAATGCAAGATATAATGAAAAGAAATGAGAACATCTGGATCTGTTAATACTTTTTTTAAGCTGTGCAATAAACCCTTCATGTTTTCCTGTCATGGAAGGTGCACCGTCTGTACATACACACTCACTAAATTTACCAAATGCAGTCCAATTTCATGACATTTATCTTGAAAGTTGCTGAAGATATCTATTCCCCGTGTTCTATTCACAAGAGTTCCCAAAGTAACTCTTCATAACAAAGAAAATCTTCTGTTATGACCCGTAAAACCTGTGCTGAGTCAGTAATATCAGTTGGTTCATCCAAAGCAATTGAATAACATATATTTTCCTTTTGAAGTATTGCATGAAGTTGTGCTGTAAGGCTAATTCATGCTGCTGATCAGCTATGGTTCTCCTTGAAAGAGGCAGCTGTTTGTACCTTGAAACATTATCGGGGTCTAAGCATCCTACATCTTCAACAATCTACATCACTGAATGGCTTCCCTATTTCCCATGTACATAAGCTATTTTATAAGTTGCTTTAGTGGCACTATTTCCAGGTCTTATTGCTGCTTGAAAGAATTGTCCTGCTTTTGCTTTTCATGTTTTAATTTCTGCAATACAACCTTTTGTGCCTCTCCCTCTAACTTAAAATATTTGTGGTCCTTATGAGTGTTATAATGTTGATGAGCACTGAATTTCTTTAATGTTGATATTGTAATATCACAAAGCAAGAAAATCATCTTATCTTCAGCAGAAACAAGACAATATTGCAATTCCCAATCCTCATTAAAAAATCTGTTTCCTTCCTTCAGCGTTCTCTTGGTCTTTCTTGACATGATGGGCTTTTAAGCAGACAGAATTAAAAAATACTGTCAAGCTGTGCAACTATTTACAAATTCCACTTCAAACAGAAACACAGAGCAACAGTGTCAAAAGCTGATAACAGCCTGGCGTACTCGAGCCCCAAAAACTCTTGCCAATCAGCTTTGTGAGGCTGTGGCGCCAGTCAGGCAGGGGACGTTAGAACTAAATCGCGAGCATAGCGGCCATCAATTTAGCCCTCAGGGCTGACTAATGTTCTAATTGCGTCGGTCAATCTGGGAGGATTATTTCATTGAAACTTATTTTAATCTTTGGTATTTTAAAGATGTTCATTTTAAAAAATAAAATAAAAATATAAAAGATGAACAAAAATGTATTAATAAAATTAAAAGGATTTGTCCTGTAAAATTTGGAGTCATTCAAAAGGCTGCATTTACGGACCTCGAAAGCTACATGTGGCCCTAAGGCCACAGATTCCCCACCCCTGCTCTAGAGGATGGGATTTTAGGGGTGATTTTTACTTCCTTTGCATTTGGGACATTACTTGGCTTCATTCATAGTAGGACTGTATCTTTTAGCAAAAACGATACAGTATTTAAAAAAATAAAAAGTAACTAAAACAGTCCATTTTGCCTGTTGTCCTCCTCTACTTTGCCTGGCTTCAACAACTTTGACCTAAGACACAAGTCCTCTCACCAGGAGGTATTTATTAATTTATTAACTATAATTTATTAATTATAAGAACCTTGAATTCTTACTCAGGAGATAGTGTCCCAAGAACAGAATGAAAGTAGCATGACTTCCAGGGTTTTCCTTCTAAAGATAAATGCAGAGCCTTGCTGCAAAATTTGGCTCAGTTCTGTAGGAAACTTTGACCCTTGGTGCCTTTGATTAATCTCAAATCGTAAAAGCCATGGCCAAGGCCTTCTGAAGGAGGCGATGGTTTTGTCTTAATATAAAATGGCCAAGAGGCGCTAGTAACCTGATAGAGGATGAAGCATGTTGTAAATATTAATAACGCTAGTATCCATTTCTGTGAATGAACTTCTGTTCATCATTAAATGACAACAGAGGTTAAGATACTGCATCAGCTATTATGCAATACCTTTGTGGACCACGTGATATTTTGAACAACCAAAAATGTATAAGAGGAATAACTTTCATTGAAGACTTAGGGACAACTGTGGTGGAAACATACAACATCTCTGTCATTCAGTGCTGCTCAATAGCTTCCCCCGTGCCTTCAAGACCAAGTTCAAGCTCCACAGCCTGGTCCATGAGCCTGGCCCTGAATGTTCTCAGCCTCATCCCCAGCACACTGCATATGCGCCTTCCCTCCACAGCCCATGGGGCCAACTGATCCTTCTCACCTTAGTACCACCGCATAGGGTCTTCCCACTCCTGGATGCTCTCACTTCTCTCCCCTCCCCTCTCTGTAGCTAACTCCTACTCCAGGCTCATGTCAAGCCTTTGACCACCTGGGTTCACTTTTCTATGTAAACTTTGATCTGTCCATGCCACCCTGCGAGAAACTCCCCAAGCCTTATCCCTCCAGATGTCCCAGCATCCTGGGCTACACGCATGACAAGCAGACAGTAACGTGTTTTTGGAAAGAATGCCCTAGCCAGAAAGTTGCTCCTTGCTCCTCAAAAGAGCACCTGGCACCCCTCACACTCCCTAGAATGTTCTGGCACAAATTACTGGTCTCGTCGAGATCTGGAAGGCCATTACTGTATACCTTCTGGAATCACTGGTGACTGGCACACAGCAGCTAGTGCTTCATCAAATAGAAGGAAGTGGTGAATTGCATCAAAACCTCTTAGGTTGAATTTTATACTTTCTTTGAATCTTACAATTTAATATCACTCGTTAATCATAAAGTGAATTATCTTCCAAAATAATGAATGTTGACTCCCTTTCTAAATAATAAAATATACTTTCCCAGCATATAAACCAATAGCTTTATTTTTATGCTAGAACTGATGTGAAATTACATATCATGAATTATTCATGCCATCCAATTTAATTCAATTATTTTTACTGAATTCATATCTAATCCATAAAAATGTTTAACTCAACCAAAAAAAAAAAAAACCATCTCTGCATCCTTGAATAATAGATTTCTCGCAAAATTTCAGGAACGATAAGTGGATATTTGGTTTGAAATGGCAAGGCATGTTATAATTGCAATGATGAAAATGATTTTAACTATTTAACCATACATTCTGTTCTATTTACTGACTGATGTCTCATAAAGGGAAACTTATTTAATATCAAAGTAGAATCACAGGAGCAGGAAATGAGTCCTAGCTCCAATTATAGCACCAAAGTCACTTTTAGATTTTCCCCAAGATTCATACATATAGCAGGCAATACGCCCTCAAACAGGAGCAGATACCTTCCCAATTAAAAGCATAAATGTTGTCTTTATACAAAGGGAGATGTGATTTGCCCCAAAGAAATCATAAAGGGGAAACCCACCATTCCCTTCTCCTTAGTGGAACGCACTTTGAGGCCCAGGCCACTGTAACATGCTCCACTCAGCTGTCCTCTCATCCTTGGGGTTGTCACCACATTCAGCAATGGCTTTGCCACTTGTGTCCCCATCCACCTGTCCATCCCAAATCCTAGCACTGTCTGGGGTGATCTCAATGTCCCCAAAGAAGGCCTTGAAACCCCCTTGCGTCTGTGTTCCTCAATGTCTTTTGATCCCGTAGTCTGTACCAGCACTTTGCTTCCCCCACCCATAGCCACAGCCCCACCCAGGTTAGACCCCTCTACCCCGGAGATGCCAGGGCCAATGGCCTCAGTCCCTCAGAACTCTCACTTTCCTCACACCTGCTCTCACCCCAAATACATGCACCTGTATTTCATGGGTTCACCTAAGATGTAATTAAATCGAACAAACTTAATAACAAGTACAACTGAACATAAAAAGGTTTGAAAAACCCATCACACTAACAGCAGACTTCTCAGTGCAGACCTTACAAGCCAGAAGGGATTGGGGTCCCATTTTTAGTTTTCTTAGCCAGAACAACTGCCAGCCAAACATTTTGTATCCTGCAAAAGTAAGTTCCATAAATGATGGAGAAATAAAAGACTTTTCCAAACAAGCAAACACTAAGGGAATTTGTCACTACTAGACCTGCCCTACAGGAAATGGTCTAAAGTGCATTATACATGGAACAGCACAATAGATACCCACCAGTGTAAAAATACCCAAAAGTTAAAGCTCACAGCTCTTATAAAACAATAGCACAAAAGAGAAAACAAAACAATAAGGTATCATCCAACATAATGAATAGAACAGCACCCCACATATCAATACTAACACTCAATGTGAATGGTCTGAATGCCCCACTCAAAAACACAGACTTGCTGAATGGATGAAAAAACACAACCCAAATATTTGCTATCTCTAAGAAATACATCTAAACTGTAAGTATTCACACTAACTGAAGGTAAAGGGATGATAAAAAAATATTCCAGGCAAATGGAAACCAAAAGCAAGCAGATTTAGCCATTCTCATATCAGATAAAGTAGATTTTAAATCAACAATGGTAAAAAAAAAAAAAAAGGCAAAGATGGTAATTATATAATGGTAAAAGGCACAATTCAACAGAAGACATAACAATCCTAAATATATATGCACCTAACACAGGAACTCCCAGATTCATAAAGCAAATGCTATTAGATCTCAGTAAAGAAATAAACAGCAGCATATTAATTGCCAGGGACTTCAACACCCCACTGAGAGAACTGGACAGATCATCGAAGTAGAAAATGAATAAAGAAACACTGGACTTAAATGGGACTCTAGAACAAATGAATCTAACAGACATTTACAGAATATCCTACCCAAAAACTACTGAATATACATTCTTCTCATCAGCATACGGGATATTTTCCAAGATTGATCACATCTTAGGCCACAAAACAAGTCTCAGCAAATTCAAAAATCTGAAATCATACCACATATCTTCTCAGACCACAGTGGAACAAAACTGGAAATCAATTCCAAGAGAAACACTCAAATCTACATAAAGTCATAGAATTTAAACAACCTGCTGTTGAATAATCCTTTAATTAATAATAGAATTAAGATGAAAGTAAAAAAAAAAATCCTCAAACTGAATGACAAAGGGGACACAAGCTTTCAAAATCTATGGGATAGAGCAGAAGCAGTCCTAAGAGCAAAGTTCATAGCCTTAAATGCCTACATAAAAAAGAAAGAAAGATCACAAATTAACAACCTAATGTCACATTTCAAGGAACTAGAAAAAGAATAACAAACCAAACCCAAAGCCAGTAGAAGAAAATAAATAACAAAACTAAGAGCAGAACTAAATGAAATGAAAACCAAAAAACCAAAAGATAAATGAAACAAACAGTTCTTTGAAAAGATAAGCAAAATGAATAGACCACTAAGCTAGATTAACCAGAAATAGAAGAAAAAGGACTCAAATAAGCTCAATCAGAAATTAAAAAGGAGGCATTAAAACTGATACTGCAGAAATGCAAAATAACAACCGTGAATACTATGAAAACCAGTATGCAAACAAACTAGAAAACCTGAAGGAAATGGATAAATTCCTAGAAATATACAACCTCCCAAGCCTGTATCACGAAGAAATAAAAATCCTGAACAGACCAATACAAGCAGGAAGATTGACGCAGTAATAGAAAAATCTCCCAACAACAACAAAAAAGCCTCAGACCAGACAGATTCACAGCCGAATTCTACCAGACCTACAAAGAAGAACTGGTACCTATCCTACGGAAATTATTCCATAACATCAAGAAGAAAAGAATCCTCCCTAACTCATTCCATGAAGCCAGTAACACCTTGATGCCAAAACCAGGAAAGGACACAACAAAAAAGAAAACTACGCACCAATACCCCTATGAACATAGATGCAAATATCTTCAACAAAATACTAGCAAACTGACTTCAACAACACATCAAAAACAATTCACCATGATCCAGTTGGCTTCATCCAAGGGATGCAAGGATGGTTTAACACGTGAAAATCAATAAATGTGTTTTACCACATAAACAGAAGCAAAAGCAAAGATTATACGATCATCTCGATAGATGCAGGAAAAGCATTCAATAAATTTCAGCACCTTTTCATGATAAAAACCCTCAAACTAGGCATAGAAGGAACATACCTTGAAATTATAAAAGCCACATATGACAAACTCAAAGCCAACATCATACTGAATGGGGAAAAGTTGAAAGCATCCCCCTTAAGAACTACAAAACAAGGGTGCCATTGTCACCACTTCTATTCAACATAGTATTGGAAGTCCTAACAAGATTAATCAGGCAAGGAAAAGAAATAAAACACATCCAAATCGGGAAAAAGGAGGTCAAACTATCCCTGTTTGCTGATAATGATCTTGTATCTAGAAAACCCTAAAGACTCCACCAAAAGATTCTTAGAATTGATAAATAAATTCAGGAAAGTGTCAGGTTACAAAATCAATGTACACAAGTCAGTAGCATTTTTACATACTAATAACAGTCAAGCTTAGAATCAAATCAAAGATTCAATATCATTCACAATAGCTACAAAGAAAATAAAGTACCTAGTAATATATTTAACCAAGGAGGTGAAAGAATTCTACAAGGAGAACTACAAAGCACTCATGAAAGAAATTGCAGAGGGCACAAATGGAAAAATATCCCTTGCTCATGGATTGTCAGAATCAACATCATTAAAATGTCCATGCTGCCCAAAGTGATTTACAGATGCAATGCAATACCCATCAAAATGCCAAGGTCATATTTCACAGATATACAAAAGCTAATCCTAAGTTTCATTTGGAATCAAAAAAGAGCCCAAATAGCCAAAGCAATCTTAAGCAAAAAGAACAAATCTGGAGTACTACTCAGCCATGAAAAGGGATGAAATAATGTCATCTGCAGCAACTTGGTTGGAATTGGAGACCATTATCCTAAGTGAAGTATCTCAGGGATGGAAAACACCACATGTTCTCACTAATAAGTGGGAGCTAAATGATGGGTACACACGGGCACGAAGTAACGCAAAGGACATTGGAAACTAAGAAGCAGGAGGGTGGACACAGGTGAGGGACAAAACCTTACCTATGGGGTACAACGAACACTATTCTGGTGACAGGCACAACAAAAATCCTGACTTAAACACTGCACAAGGTATCCATGTAACAAAAACATTTGTGCCCCCTTAATATTTTGAAATTAAAAAATAAAAATGAGACACATGTATGTATGGATATGTCTTCTATGATTTATGATTTATGTCATCCAGGGTCCTTTAGACATAGTTGGAACCATGATTTACATATTTTTGTTTCCCTTTAGCACCTGCCATAGTTCACGGCACGTAGCTAACACTCAGTCGATGTTTACTGAATAAATGAATAAAAGAACCATTATTATAAAGTCTTTCCGAGAATCAAGGATGTACAGCAGTGCTGATTATACCTGCCAAGGCCATGAAGTAAAAACCTTCCTCCATCGTAGGAATGAGGAGTCAGAAAAGCCACAGCTCTCGCCCTCATCTGCCAACCAACATTAGCCCAAGGGGACAGTTAAATTCCAGCGGACATAAAATAACCGGAATCTTACCACTAAAACCCTGTAAAACGCCTTTGATTTTGTGTCTGTCTCTTTCCTGACTGATGAAAATTAAACATCTCCTCGGAGTGATGAAGAGCTTCTTGTGTTTTTGTTTACGTTCAACCTCTGGTATCTCCCGATCAAAATGGAATGTTACATTTTCGTTAATTCAGGCAAGGCAGTGGAAACGCAGGATTTTTCTTCATCACGGCAATCAGAGATTCATTCATGACCGAAAATGAGGGCAAATTTAGTTTTTCTCTGACAACATTTCCTAACTTGTTCATCAGAGCAGAGTCCAAGTTATTGAAAATTAAAATATTTTAATACTCGCATGTAACACTCACAGCAATCACAAAAAAGGAACCTGGAAAGTATCTGCTTAATGTTGCTTAATGTTATGTAAATGGACAAGTCCATGTATTGTTTTCACTCACACCAAATTACTGACTATCCACGTATGTATTATAAGACACTTTATTTGATTAGTAGATGATATCATCTCAACAACTAAGATTCATTCAAATACCCCAAATACAGAAATTTACATTTATATTAAGCCAGTATCTTCTTCCATCCCCAAAAGACAAGCCACAAGTTCACACTTACGAGGACAAAACCAGCCCAGGCCCCCCTTGCTACGCACGTGCAGCTGGCTAGCATGAGGGGACAGAGCACCTGCCACTCCCAGCCCAGGGGAAAGCTGTGGATTTTTCAGACTGTCTTTGGGGCCCCTTCTTGGAACTCTCCCCTGCCTGTCTTGGCAATTCTCCTCCATAAATGCCCCAGGGCACTCCCTCTGCTCCAACTTCTCTCTAAACTCGCCTGTCCTGTGGCCCATCCTCTGTCATTGTCTCTTCCCTTGGAAACCAACCTGGGAGCCAATCCCCAACAAAGGAGGAATGCCCAAATAGCACAGCCTAAGAAGTCCTGCAGAGGAATCTGTTTTAGGACAGGACTCCTAGAAAGCCCAAGGCAACGAACTACGAGGAGGCGCTGCAGGCACGTCTCAGCGCAGCCGCTCTTCAGCACGCTCCTGCTACCGCACGTGGCAGACCAACCGTCTCACCTGTGGCCAAGCCTCCACCTCCACACAGCCCACAGAGAACTTAAACTTTTTTTAAATTCTACCATGTCTAGTTTCATCTCAGCAGACCCTGCTCTATGCTGATATGGCGTCCTAGGCTTATACCAATGGCACGTTATCACACGATACCAAAATTATTTATCTACTTGTCTGGCCTCCTACCTACAACACCTGTAGACACCTCTAGGAGAGGGACCACCTCTTTGTCCTCTGTAATTAAGAGCCTCGTACAGAACTCAGCACAGAGTAGGTGCTCAGTGACTGTTTATCAGATGAATTACTTTTTACTCAATATGTGAAATTAATGAACTATAGTATTAACACTATAATTTGACTTGAGTTTTAGCAAGTTAGTTACAAGGATGGTTCTTCCCTGCTTTGACATGCAGCTCGGAGCCGTGCGCCACGAGGACAGAGCGCCAGGCTACTGCGTCAGCAGCACCGAGTCAGGGCAGCGGCTCCAGCCGTGAACCTATGCCTCGAGCCGCCACAGGTAAGCGAGGCAGGAGGTGAAGGGGACAGCAGCTATTCTGGTCCTGTTGTCCCCATCAGAGCCTGGTTTCATTCAAAAATTAATGTCTCGTTGTTTTAAAAATTGATACGGTTTACATTTTTGTGTATTTTCTATCTATTAATTCATCCATTAAAGAGTTACTGAGAGTCAGCTGTGTCCTGTTCTAACTGTTCTATAAGCTGGCAACACAGGAGTGACTAAGACAAAGTCCTTGCCCCACGGGGCCAGCCCAGAGTCCTCAAATTCATCTCCCGGATCCGTGGGACCTCCTGAATCATGAACTAAATCTCTTGTCTACCCAAGAACTGAACAAACACAGCTTACGGTATCAATCTTTTAGAAAACTCGGGAACGGTCCTGACTACTCACTCGATCAAATCCCGCAGCTGATCAGGCACCACACTTGTTTCCTAGGGCTGCGGTAACTAATTACTACAAATTTGGTGGCCTGAACACAGAAATCGATTCTCACTCAGTTCTGGAGGCCAGAAGTCCACTCTGCCCCTGTCACGACACAACAGCTTTGGAAACAATGGTGGTGACGATGTGGAACAAAAACTTCTGACTCCTTCATTCATTCAACAACCATTTCTCGAGTGTCTCCCACGTTGCGCCAGGTACTGCTCCAGAGAGTGAACATGCCCACAGCACGACGCTCCAACCCCAACCGCGCACCCCTCCTCTTGGAAATGACGCATGATGTGCTAATGCTACAAAAGAAAACATCCCCCCAAACCCCATCTGATGGCCCGTCCCTGCGACGATTCCACTTGCTGCAGAAGTAGACAGGAGATGAAGCCCCCAACGTGTCATTAAGCACCACGCTGGACACCGTTCTCTGCATATTCACGCACCACGACCACGTGGCGGGTTCCAAGAAATGAGCGAAGCCAGGTCCAAACGATCGAAGTAAATCCATCCTGTCCCTGAGTACAGCAGAAACCCTGCTGTCCTGCTCGGGAATAAGATGCTCCCACTGGATCAATTCAAGCAAACAGGAAGTTCTCAGACTGGCTTCACCTCCACCCAGGTCAGTGAAGGTCCCCCGTTTGTCAGACTGAATCTAGATGAAAATGTTACTTTCCCCCTTTTGCACACCACCCCACAGTAAAGAGGGAGCTACACTGGAGCCGGTTGGGAGGAAGCCGTGCAACTGCACCATATCATATACAAACCATGGAACACAGAGGGGTTACTTTTCCAACATGTCAAAGGCTGCCGCATGTTGGAATTCGATTTTGTGCCCTGTGACCCCAAAACGTAAAAGGAGGATCCGTAGATGAAAGAAATATGAAGAAAGACCACAGCATCCCAACTCAACAGAATAACTTCGCAAAAACAGCACGGGCAGCCAGCCTGTGGAAAAGTGAGATCTCTATTGTGAAGACCGAGACAGCCACTTGACAAAGGAGAGGGGAGGATCAGAGAGGCGTTTTTGCGAGATAACATTTAAATTATCCCCCAGATAGGAAAGCCTGTGAAAAAGTACAGAAAACAACTACAGAGAACCTTCAAAGGCACTCGCCAGACAATGCCTTGCATACAAAGTGGCGGTTCCTGTTTGCATCGTCTCTCCCAACTAAACCGTTCACCCCGCTTGCAGCCGGCAGTGGAACTGACTCGGCCAAATCTCTTCGGGCTCCAGACACCCCCTAACGTGCATCTTAGTGGGTAATAAAATAGGAGAGAGGCCAGAGGACAAGCCACCAATCTGGGGAATCCAGACTTGTGAAAAAAATCATCCAGAAATAATTAAGAGTAAAATGAAAACTTGCTTCTGTTATAATCTGAACAAAAAAAATACACTGAAATACGCCACATTTTTCCTATTTCAAAACCAGCTTTGAAAAGATATTAACTAAATAATAAATTTGAAGGTGCTACAGGGAACAAAGAGCCTTAAACGATCCCCTCATTGAAGGCTACACCGTGACACTAGGCTGGGGCTCCACAAATGTCTGTCGAATGCATGAATCACGTGGCTACCACCAGACGTGGCCGCCACCAGACGTGGCCTCCCGTCTGAGAGCCAGGGACTAACTGAAATCTAGGACCTTGGGAGCAAGAGATGATACACCCGACCTAGGGCCAACATGGTAATTATATCTCTATGTCTTTATATTTGTGGAAGCCAGAAACTGTGGCAACCAATCTTTCACTGACTCGTGATGTTAAAACCCAGAGCGAGGTCAGGCCACGTTCAGACTGGCTTTGGACTGGTCCCCTTGGACCACTCTCCTGGACAGTTCGACAGTCCATGAGAAAAGATGTCAAGTGAACTTCATGAAATTAATGACTTCACCTCCTCATTAAAATTCTTCATCATGTACACTGAGCCACTATCAGAGATGAAGTTGCTTCAAAAACAGTATGATACGATTTCCAAATGCGTTAAGTTCAAATGCTAAAAATAAATCAGAAGAAAAAAGAAAGCACCTGTGCCCTTTAGCATTTCAGTACTCCTAATATTGATTTAAATCACGTTAAAATTAAGCATGAGGGAGAAGAGGGTTAACACTGATTTAGTGTATGATGTCAAATACGGATCCTTTGCCAAAGTGCTTATTTCAGAGGCAGGCGCTACATGCATTTTATCTCCTGGACTTAATCTGTGTTTTGCCATGCTCGACAATTTCAATGCCAAGAGGAAGAAACTAAGTGAGGAAGGGAATGCACTGGTCTGAACCTGGAGAGTTGATCTAATTGAACTGAAAAAATTAAAACCCTTCTCCATCTGTTCGGCACACCTGCTGATGGAGCACTACCACAGGTAGGGAGGAAATCCATCAGAGACCAGTTATAAATAGATTTTTATTTCATCTGCTAAGAGCTTGGCAGCCGAGCTGGGAGGGCTGCCTACGCCGGCAGAAGCCAGGCAGAAGCTCGGGGCTGCTTTTATGTTGGGGTGAAAGGAGTGGAGAGACAGAGAACCAGGGAGGGGGAAAAAATAAAGCAAATCTCCCAACAACTCATTTGACAACCAACCAACAGTCATTAAGTTTGTTTAAAACGTGCCAGGCATTCCTGATAAGTGCTGGAGGGACACAAAGATCAATCACACCCCCTTGCGAGGAACGCTCAGGCTCTAATGGGTCGACCAACGGTTTACAGGGCAGAGTTTCTACGTGCAAACTTCCCTTGTGGCATTTGTAAGACGCGTCAAGAACAAGGAGTGCACTGATAACGCGATAGGGCCCTGCGTTTCAGAGGATGAGGTCGATGGAAATTCTCAATGTACCAAAATGTAAATTAGCAAAAAAAAAAAAAAATCCACGTTTTTGTGGAGAAGAGAAAGCAGCAGCTCCAACCAATCTATGGACTATCAGAAGGATAATAACCGGCAAGGGACATGTGGGCTCCTCCTCCTCGGGCTAAGTCCGAGGCAGCCACCCCTCCCCACACCCCTGCAGGCCCAGGGAGAGCTCGAGCACAGCAGTGAAATGGACTGAACCGACAACAAGGGGAATGACGAAAGGATCCTGCTCTTTGAGTAAAAACGGAACCAACGGATAACTCAAGACAGGGCTGGTGTGAATGTTTGCACCAGAGACTTAAGAGCACAACGGCAGGGATGACATTTCCAGAAAGGACCGCGGAGAACGGGGCCGTGGGGGCAGCAAAGGAAGATGTCTGTGTCACTCGAGGACGCGCAGGCTGAGGGAAGCCTCCCTGAGGCCAGCGTGGAGAAGACGGTGACCCCCACTCTGCCACCACCGAGAACAACCAGAGAGATGGGATGGGACTGCGGCAAGAAAACCGGGCTGAACGCGAGGAAGAATCTCCTGACAGCAAAGGTTATTAAACACTGAGAAGGCAAACTAAAGGAGATTAGGGCTGGCCTCTGCAGGTCTTTAAAAACGTAGCCTAGCCTGGCAACCGGCCGGGGGTAGTTTAGGTGCAGCTCTGCCGGCCCCTCTGGCCTGTATCGGGGCGCTCATTTGTCCCCCAGCCCGGACGAGGCACGCTCACTGTAGTAAACTATTGTCACACTCTGCTCCATAACCAGCTCTCAGAAGGCGAATAAGCATTAAGAAAATGGTAAAAGCTCTCTTGAAAGTAAAACTCGTTTTTCTTTATTTAAACAGCACTTGGGGTTTTTTGTGATTTTTTTTTTCCTTTTTCCTTTTTTTTTTTTTTTTTTTTTTGTTAACACTTACATCCAGAAATAGCCAAACAAAATTCACCTCCACTGATCTGTTGTTCCAAAGCACTAGAAGGGATCCAGGTGGAAGAGCAAGCGTGGAGCCTGTCCTGTGCCTCTCTGCTGGGCGCTGCGAGTCGCAGGCAGCCGCTGCCCAGAGATTCTGGGACGTGCTTCTCAGGAGGCTGAGAAAGAAGAGTCTCCTTGGTTTGGCTACAAGGAGGCAAACTAAATGACCTCTAAGATTCTAAAATTCTGGAGTCTTTATTTTTGTACTCGGTACTGTATTTAAAAAATAGGAAAGTCTCATTCTCAGAGGTCCGTGTTCTCTAAAATAGAATTTTATCCTCCCTCTGAGTTGAAGAGAAAAAGGAGGCTGAGGGAAAGCAGGCTTTTCAACCAGGACCGTCTTCTCCTGTCATAAGTCACAAGGCTTGCTCATAGTCACTGGTGTGTGGTCCCTCTTGGCCACTATGCTACCCGCTCCATGAAGGCAGGGGCCGTGCGTTCTGTCCATGACCCAGCCTCGTCTCTTAGCCCTAACGGATTCAGATAGCAAGCGCATGATGGGCTGATTGGATGGGTGGATGAAGGTCAGAGGACTGACCTAAGGACACTGTCCCAAGAGTGTCTGGAGGGGCTGCTATAAAAGTAGCAACTTGCTATTCCCTGGCGATCCCATCACAGAGTGAACCCATGGGCGAATGGTGGAAAGAACAAGGGATTTGGAAGCAGAAGACTTGATTTGAGCCTTAGTGTGGCCGCCAACGAGGCCAGGTACTTCACTTCTCTGGGCCTCAATTTTCTCTCCTGAAATGTGTTTGAGTGTATATGTGTGTCTGTCTGTCTGTCTGGATCACAGAGTTGCAGTAACTTAGATAACACAGAGAAAACAGAGCTTGTAATTAAACGGACAATAGTAGTTATTTTAACACATCCTGTATTAAAGTTGTCCATAAAACTTTAACCAGTGGAGGAGCAGTACAGAGACGGTGACTGGTGCCAAACACTGATTCCAGGCAAGAATTCAGTAAGTGGAAGAAGGAGAAATACCAAACCTAGACAATGAGAGGCCCCTTCCCCGGATCCTAGGCCAACAGGCACTGGGCAAAGCACATGGCCACTGCCCTCCAGAAAGGCAAGTCTGCAAGATCTAGACCCCAAAGCTTGCCTTACAGGTTTGGGGTTTGCAAGCCCACCCTTCCATCAGCTGTTAATTTCCACCTAGAATTTACCTAGACGGTGGCAGACCATCATCAAATGCGGCCAAACCGCCTGACCCACCAGGGAGGGTCCCTATCAGGAAAGTGAAGGGAGTATGTATACTTCCCACCCAAATTTTAAAACATACAAAATCACTAAAGTAGTCTCAGATAGATAGTGTCTAGCGGGGGGAAGGGGAGGGAGTGCTGCATACAACACACAACACCCGCCCTGTCCTCCTGGTTTCTGTATCTTCTGTGTGTTGTTTTGTTTTGCAAAGTGATTTGGGAGATTAGGTGGGTTTTGTTTGGGCGGGACAGCCAGAGCAGAGTTGCTGAATAAGTGCTACTTGATTGCACAACAAAAGATACACAAGGAGCCTCAGCCACAACTTGCCCCAACAGCGTGAATTTCTCAATTAAGTTATTTTGTTAGCAAGACTACTGGTTAGGGCAAGGAGAAAGTGCTTATTGCACCGAGATTATTCACTGTATAGAAATCAGTGTAATCAGATCAACAGAACATTCTTTCTAGCGGCTTGAGAACTCCTATTTGGTAACGCTGCGGTTGCAACGGGAATGTGCCCATATTGTTGGTGTGCTGTAGGAGTCTCTGCAAATAACAAGACAAAACTTCACAGTCCTCCTTAATTCGACTGATGGGAGCCTGGGAACTGGGAATCTGCCCGAGATTTCGAGTTGACCAAAAGTCTATATGGAAAATAAGCAATTTTATCCTCTAGACATTAATCAAGGGAGTATAATTCTGGTGCAGTCTAAGAAATTAGTCCCATTAGCCCTCTCTGCCACATCCAAAAGCATGGACTGTAAGTATGTATTATCACTAAAATCATTTTAAAATGAAAAACCAAAGCATTCCAGTTTTTCAAACATATACCATATATATACTTATTTCAAAAGTTACCATAAGGAAAATAAAAAAAAAATTGAAAAGATATTTTCAATCCATATAATAAAGGATTAGTATATAAAATGTATCACAAATTAATGGGAATAAAACAACTGAAGAGAAAACTGTGCAAAGGGTATGAATAGAGAATGCACAGAAGAGGAAATCTAAATTGCCAATATAAAAAGATGCTCAATCTGGCCGGGCACAGTGGCTCACGCCTGTAATCCTAGCACTCTGGGAGGCCCAGGCCGGTGGATCGCTCAAGGTCAGGAGTTCGAAACCAGCCTGAGCAAGAGCAAGACCCCCCATCTCTACTAATAATAGAAAGAAATTAATTGGCCAACTAAATATATATAGAAAAAATTAGCCGGGCATGGTGGCGCATGCCTATAGTCCCAGCTACTTGGGAGGCTGAGGCAGAAGGATCGCTTCAGCCCAGGAGTTTGAGGTTGCTGTGAGCTAGGCTGATGCCACGGCACTCACTCTAGCCCGGGCAATAGAGTGAGACTCTGTCTCAAAAAAAAAAAAAAAAACTCAATGCCAAATAGAAAATAAATATCACAACCAGGCACAGAATATAAAAGAGTAATGTAAAATAGCTGTCTTGATTACTGTACCATTGGAAAAGCCTACTTTGAGACAAGGAAATATCTATAAGCCAGGGTCATCCAGGGAAAGATAGGCAAGGAATTCCAAAGAGAGAATCCCTCCACTCTGCTCCAGCACAAGATGCTGCCTCTTGTTCTCTGAGAAATAAGAAGGCAGGATTGCTTCTGTTATCCTGGAATTCAGGAGGGCAGCCTGGGCTGTAGTTAAGGACCGAACAATATGCCAGCTCTTTATTTATATGTGACTGATTTGCATATTTTGGAGTGAATCCTATTAATATGCAAGCACTGATATTGGAATACAATCGTTTCAACTGCCTGCCGGTGTTTTACATCTAAGCCAGCAGACGTAAAGCAGTGCAGAGGAAGGGTGGTTAGCCAAGGCAACAACACTGCTCTCCCCTGAGGCTCAACGGTGTGCCACCTGGCATGCGATGATTTTCAATTCATTTATTTGTTTGTAATTTAAACAAAATCCTGAGTGAGAAATGTTGGTTAAATCTTGCGAAGACCCCAAATTAAGGAAAGGACTGTCACGATCAATGTCAAATTGGAAATTAAGTCATTTGTCAATGACTTGAAGGAGTCATACTGAGGTCTCTACAAGCCCTACGCACTGCCTTAATAAAAATGCAGTCAGTACAATGCACAACAGTGCCACCACGATTCAAGAAGGAGCTACGTCTGGAAACTTGACACTGACTCTGTGCCTTAGAATTCCTGTAAGGGAGAATCTGGACATAGGCAAATCTTCAACCTGAAGGTCAAGGAGGCTCAAGGCTCAGCTGGGCTTTGTCAGTTTATTCAATATATGAGCATTTCAAAAAGTATGATTTTCAGGCCGGGTGCTGTGGCTTACGCCTGTAATCCTAGCACTCTGGGAGGCCGAGGCGGGTGGATTGCTCAAGGTCAGGAGTTCAAGACCAGCCTGAGCAAGAGTGAGACCCCGTCTCTACTAAAAATAGAAAGAAATTAATTGGCCAACTAAAAATATATGTAAAAAATTAGCCTGGCATGGTGGCACATGCCTGTAGTCCCAGATACTCGGGAGGCTGAGGCAGAAGGATCGCTTGAGCCCAGGAGTT
>CAUYRT010031899.1:0-14669 GCA_963574885.1 Lepilemur ruficaudatus | reverse complement strand
TCAGGCAGAGAGATTGGATTCCCCCTTATCTGCTTTTTTATTCTACTGAGGCCCTCAATGGATTGGATGATGACCACCCACAGCGGCGAGGGCAACCTGCTTTACTGAGTCCATCAATTCCCAGAAGTAATACTTCTCTTGGGCACCCCATATCCTAGTCAAGTTGCCACATGAAATTGACCATCACAGTGGGGAAGTGTGGACAGAAAACTTTGAAGTTTGCCAGATTGCTTGTTGGTGAAACAGAGAATGAACAGAAAAATATCTATTGGAAAATAGTAACTTGGGGAAAGAAAAAGGATCACCTATATTTAGGCCCTGGATTAGACCATTTTTGTTTGATAGATGGGGCAATGTCAGCTGGAAACATCGGGCATAGTAAGCATTGCATTCAGAACAATGGGATATTGCTGTTGGGAAGACATGCACATTTCTAAGGGAGAGAGAAACTTAGAGTTGAAATTAATGACTGTTTTTCCTGATATATGATTTATTAAATTCTTTCCAATATAATTACTCATGAATATGGGAAGTCAACTGCAATTCCCAGGAATCAATCAGTGGCTTTTCTTGCTGGATCGATCCCTCGTGGACTTCTGATCACTATTCCTGGATTTGGATCAGTGATGTAGAGTGCATTCATTATTCATTCATTTATTCCCTCAATAAATATTTATGAAATGCCTACTAAGCAACACAGTGGTGGGACGGCTGCCAATTTAACAGAAAACAAGACCTGACTTCTGGTCTTCTTGAGATCAGAGAATGGGAAGTATTGGGGAGACGTATTTTTTTATGTCTAAAGAAAATGATGTAAGGTCTGTGGAACAGCTGAACAAGTTGTGTGTACATCATAAAAGGTTTGTAGACTACATAAAATGTAAATAATGGTAAAGAATTGAGACTGAATCCTAAGAGAAACATGGCACTATTCGAAATTTTTAAGTAATGGAAGAATACGGTCATGTTTGTTTTTAGAAAGAGCACTTCATCTACAGTGCAGAGGAGAGATCAAAATCAGACAAGATTGGAAGCTAAGAGATCACTGGGGGCTATTACAGTAATTTAGGCAGCGAAAGATACAGATTTTGCACAGTCCACAGATGATATATTTTGTGTCCTTTCAAAAACTACAAAATCTTGAATACAAAATTAGATGCAAGGCTCTAGAAGGGGCATTAAGACTCATGACTTTTATTCTGTATTTGCCTTCAGATCCAGAGAAGTGATTTTGGTGGTCAGAACTATGGTGGGGCAGTGGGGATGAAGAGAAATGAATGAATGAGGAAATTTGAAAAACTTGGTAATTTGTTGTATAAGATATGGAGAGGGAGCTATCAAGGATGATGTTTATTTTTCTGTTTTGTGCAGTCAGTTAGGTAGATGGAGGGTCTGTTCATTGAGATAGGAAACATAGGAGGAGGAGGGAAGTTTGGTGGCAATATGGTAAGTGAAATTTTGCACTCATGCCAGGTGTAAATAGAAGTATTGTGGAGTATCTAGGTGTGCAACTCGAGATAGTTGAAATTGTCCTGCTTCTGATGTGGCTTAATTAATTTTGGCAACTTGTGTGCTCAACATCCTGAGGATAAATGTAATGCGCCATCAAATGTGGTTCCCAGAGTAGGTATAGATTTAAACCTACAAAATAAATAGTTAAATGATCATTGCCTTCTAGCCCTATTGTCTAGGTCAGAAACCTAGTGCAAGGTTATGTAGGACTCTTAGTGTTTTTCACACCCTTAATGTTGTGCCTTTTGGGATGATCTTTTTTTCCTGGTCCCTTGAGTTATAATATTGGAACATGTGCTGCTTAGCTAGCAGGTTACCGTGAAGGCTTTCAGTTCCCTGGGGAGGATGAATTTTTGGTTGTGTTTATAGGGTTTCTCTAATGTAGATCAGTGTCTGAGCTCCCTTTGATTGTTAATCCATAGTCCTGAACTGATTATGCAACCCACTGAGGACCTGCTAAATGTAATGTTTTAAACAGTAAATTTCCTTCACTCATTGTCCTTTAATTTGAGAATGGGTGAACAAATTTTTCTTATGCTTTTCATGAAAATAAAGATATGACTTCCAAAGAATATAAAAACCACCCTACTAGAAAAGTTTTAGACAGTTATCAAATGACTTAATACAGGAGATAATAATAGAGATTGTTTTGCAACCTAAAATATAGCATCTTCTACTATGAACACTGTAGTTACTATTTATAGCTAGATGATAGGGAAATCTGTGGGTGTCATGGAATTCAGTTTAAGAATTATAGAAACTCTGTATAATCAAAGGGCTAGTTAGTAAATTCCCTCCTATTTTCTAACCTATTTAAGCAGATCATATATGTGCCAATATTTCTTTACTAACTATAGTAAAGGAGACAACCAACTTTAAATCTTCTATTGCTGAATAATACCCATAATAACTGTGTATGATATATGGTTCATAATTAGTGAATATGCCGAGGTTTTGCAAGAAGCGCATTAGAAATGGCATAGATACAAATTTCTGCTTCATTAAATGACTTTATAGACTACATTTTGCTGCTTTTGCATGTGTGATTTTTTTTCTATTTGATAGCAAGATTACTTTACAGCTTTTTAATGAGAGCACCTTTTTTATTGGAACCTTTTCTGAAGTTTTATTGAACCTCTTGGTGACCTATTTCTAATGATTTTAGAACTCTAACATTTTCTATCCCTTACTTAAGTAGCTTTAACTATGTTTTATTAGTGGTTTTAGAAGTAGATTCACAATCTAATTTTAGGAAGAAAATCTCTTCCTATAGGAGAAACAAATTTAAAAATAACCTTGCACATCACAGGATGCCTATGAATTATGAAAATGGCTCACATTCCTGTAACACTTATTAGATAAAGAGAGGGTGAAAGCCAGAGATGACTTCTCTTAGTTGCATTTATGCAGGAAAATTTCTCTTTATTGAGAGGACTCAGATAAATAAGTCTAAGAAATGATTGCAATACAATGTTAGGTACCCTGATTTCATACTACTATAAAACCATGAGTGAGATGCTTATACTGGGTGTTTCTAGAATTTGTGAGAGGTTTCCAGGCATCCAGATGCCCCATACTTTAGGAATTTTAGGTTAGGATCCTTATTTGAATTTTGGAGTAGCTGTGACTTAAACATCAAGAACTATTGTGATGATTGAGTTGAGCCCAGAAAGGTAAATAGGAATTTACCTATCACACAAGATAGAAGGCCATCCAACTGGAGCAAAAAGTCAGGCATTAATCCATATTATCATTTTATTCCAGCTAAATTTTTTATTTAATTTCAAAAGAAATATACACACTTTAAAAAGCCAAAACAATACAGAAATGTATATGTAAAAAGCAAATACCTACTTTGTATGTTTTTTTCTTCCTATCCCTAGCCCATATTCATGCCTCTCTCTGCGTGTTTAGTGTTAATTCTCTGAGAACTTTTCCTATGCATTTACCCATTTATATATCTGTGTGCGTACATACGTGTGTGCGTGTGTGTGTAATTAGCTTCATTGTTACGTAAGCTGCATCACTCATTATGCCTTATAACCCCCTTCCTGTTAGTGCATGTCGGTCTACCCTATTTTTTTAAACTATGCTTCAATCTAGTATAAATGTATCATAGTTTATTTGGCCATTACCATATATAGGCTGCTTACAATTGCTATGGTCTGAATGTTTGTTCCCCCTCAAATTCAAATGTTGAAATCCTCCCCCTGAGGTCGTAGTATTAAGAGGTGGGACCCTGAGTATTGAATAGATCATGAGGGTGCCACCCTCATGAATGGGATTAGTGCCCTTATAAAGAGGTCCAAGGAAGCTCGTTCACCCTTTTGTCATGTGAAGGAGCAGCAAAAAGAAGGCTGTCTATGAACCAGGAAGTGAGCCCTCACCAGATACTGAATCTGCTATTGCCTTGATCTTGGACTTTTAAGCCTCCAGAATTGTGAGAAATAAATTTATGTTGTTTATCAGTCACACAGTTTATGGTATTTTGTTACAGCAGCTGAAATGGAATAAGAGAATTATTTTTCTACATTACAAATAATGTCACCATGAACCTCTATATCCTTATCTATTCCTCTAGTGTTCTTTCTTTCTCCTCCCCGCTTCCTTCCTTCCTTCTCTCTCTTTCCCCCTCTGTTTCCTCCTTCCCTCCTCTCCTTTCTCTATATTCCCTCCCGTTTATCTAAACAATGCCTTTCTTGTGTGTGTGTATTTCTAAAAGATAGATTCTGGAAGTGAAATTGCTAGGTCAGTTTAAATACTGACATATATTCCTGAATTTCACTCCCCAAAACTCTGTACTAGCTTATACTTCTACCAAATTTAGTGGTGTTTATTTCACCATTAATCATGGATATGTTTTGCCTATTTTATAAGAAAAATGGTAAATCATCTTTAAGTTTTTTTGTTTTTATTGTTCCAGAAATTATAAGTTTGAACATCTTTTCACATGTTTTTTGGCCCAGTGAATTTCCTCAGTTTTTCTTGTTGGCTTTTGTAATGTATTTTTTGAATTAATGATTTGTAGCATCTCTTTATTCGATTTGCCTATTATATTTTATTATATTTTTGTCTGGTATACATTTTGCAAATATTTCCTCCAAGAGAGATTTATCTTCTAAATTTTAAATTCTGATGTAGTCAACTCTGTCATTCTTTTTCTTAATGGTTTCTGTATTATATCTCTTGCCTAATAAGGCTTTTCCTAGATCAAGATTATAAAAATATATTTTAAAAATATCTTTTTGGTATTTTCATAGTTTTTTAACTTTAAATTTTTCATACATATGGAATTTAATTTTGCATATGATGTAGGGTATGACTGAGACTTTTGGGCAGTCACCACATCCTTCTCCTCTTCTTTCCATGTTCATAGTTAGATTCCGTCTCCCAGCCTCCTGTACAGTTGGGTGAGTCCATGTGACTGTACTGAAGCCAATGGAATGAGAGTAGCAATGACGCATACCACTTCCAGTCTTGGTTCATGGAAATATTCCAAAAGAGATCCTCTCTATGTCTATCCTCTTCCAAAATGACCTAGGAGGCCATATGTTGAAGATGATGGAGTCAAGTCTGGAAAGAGATGAAATCCCAGAATGACTACTGAGAGGGGAGCCACACACAAATCAGGGACATCTGTTTCAAACTCAATGTGAAAAAGAGATAAACTTTTTATAACTTCAAGCCACTAAGATTTTTTGGTTATCTTTCATAGAAGTTGTTTAATCAATAAACAGTATAAGATCATGATTTAGCTTTTACCAACTATAAGATCAATGCCCTTAACACACTTTATTCAATACTCAGTAATTTACTCTCTAATTTGAAATTTTACTTTTAACATATTCCTTATTTCTATAATTTTAGGGATGATTCTGGATTCTGTTTTGTTTTGTTGAACTACTGCCACAATATCATGATATTTTAATTACTATAGCTTTGTAATTATTCTTTATGTTTGGTAGCAGAGTTATCTTTTAAAATTAAGGTCTGTCTTACTCCTTCAAAATCTTTCTATGGCTCTTAGGTTAAAGTACAAAATCTCTAGCATGGTCTATAAAGCCCTGCATGATTCGGCCACTGTCTGTCTTCCTGGCTATATTCTTCCTTCTCTGCTTTTCAGCTTCTTTAATTTTCTTGAAATTGTGGAGTATCTTATCAGCTCTGGATCTTCACAAATGTTTTTCCATTTGCCTGAAAGAGCCTCCTACTCATCCTTTATGTCTCAGATTTAAGAGTTGCTCTTTAGGAGACGTTTTTTTCTGACCGCCATCAAGACAAGATACTATTACTAGGCAGTTTTAGTGCATCTCTCGTTGTAGTTGTTATAATTTAAACATTTATTTGTGGTATTATTATTATGTTGATATTTTCTCTTCTGTTGGTTAAGATTCATGCAATCAGAAACAACATTTGTCATTTATTATGTATCTCTGACACCTAGCATAATACTTGACACTGAATACTTGATAAATATTTGTTGAATGACTTAAGAGTTTGAAGAATAATTTGACACAAGCATGTCTAAACATTATGGGTTTATAACTAGGATTGATTTCAGTGTATCTAGATAAACTCTTGTTCCCATATGACTTTGATCTGTTATGTAAAGAGAGAGAAGTCATTACTGATTCCATTTAGAAATGAAGACATTCTTAACTATAAATAATTTAAGGACATGTTAAGTCATCTGGAAATGAAGAACTTGACTTGGAGGATTTTAAATTTTTCTAGTTATTTGACCCACAGATGAATCAGTTCTCCACTGGCATCACATGATTCTCATCATGTAAATAATAAAATGGTCAAAACAAAGTTTTGTTTAGTGCCCCAGAGGCATTGGTTGTACCTTATGTTGTGTATAGAGTAAGTATGAATGAAACTTAATGAAACTTGAAGTGCATGCCTTACAGATAAATATTCCTATGTTGTCAAATCTTATTTTATTAACTGTAGGTCTCTTCAAGAGCAAAAATAATACTGTATACAAGTTTTGTATAAAATTGTAAACCCTTTCTACCTGGGGAACTATCTCAAACTCCAATATATCTCTGTATCAGTTAAGGTTCTGGTAGCAAATAGCACACTCAAATAGTGTAATTGAAGAGTGTTTTAAAGGAGATGATTGACAATGGGTAGGAGCAAGGGAAATCAATAAGGGATGATGAAGTGCCCCAGAGCTAGTACCCATAGGGTCCTGTTACCAGGCCACCTGACAGGGCCCTTATTTTTGGTAAAAGTGCTTAACCTGTGGGGATATGATAGAGAGACAGTGATGGGAATAAATCCCTGCTCTTGTTCTCTTCTTACTCTCTGATCTTTTTTTTAAAATTTATTTATTTTTATTTTTGTTTATTTTTTCTTTTTTATTTTTTTTCTTTATTGAAGTATACTTTACATATCATGCCTTTACTCCATTTTAAGTGTACAATTAAATGATTTTCAGTGAATTTACCAAGGTGTACAGTTAATCATATAAATCAGTTTTAGAGGACTTCCTTTCCCCTATTGAGACCCCTAATTCCGCTCCCCAACTACCTTTCAAGCATGTCCCACCCCTCCACAGTGCCCACCACATCGCTCAGACGTGGGTTTATCCCCCACCTCCCAAATCCCTAGTGATCACTCCCACCATTTGAGCACCATAGTGTTAATCACTCAATACCAGTTGTACTTGCCATCAAACTGGTATTTTTATTTTTTGAGACAGAGTCTCACTTAGTTGCCCAGGCTAGAGTGCTGTGGCATCAGCCTAGCTCACAGCAACTTCAAACTCCTGGGCTCAAGCGATCCTTCTGCCTTAGCCTCCCAAGTAGCTGGGACTACAGGCATGTGCCACCATGCTTGGCTAATTTTTTACATATATTTTTAGTTGGCCAATTAATTTCTTTCTATTTATAGTTGAGATGGGGTCTCACTCTTGCTCAGGCTGGTCTCGAACTCCTGACCTTGAGCAATCCACCCGCCTCTGCCTCCCAAAGTGCTAGGATTACAGGCGTGAGCCACTGCGCCCGGCCTCTCTGATCTTCTGTTGGACTCATCTTCTATTGGTCAAACCCACCCAGAAATTATCAGAGAAGATACCTCATTCATAAAGGTTATAAATGTCTTGGGGTCCAAACCTGGGTAGTAAAGGATAGAGAGGATTTAGAGAGTGAACAGAAAATATCCAGCATGCTCTGATGTACCTAGAATTTATTTTTGAGGATATAAATAGGGTGAAGATTATTTCCAAATTTCAAACCAATACTTCCAACACCATCTGTTGAGCCTTTACTTTTCCTACTACTTTCTGAACCCTGTTTACATTTTATGTACAATAGAGTCTGTTCTGGGATATGAGTTCTAGGGTATGTTCTTCACTGTTTGATAGTAATTTTATGAAATGCTTATTTTATTTAATAAGGCTTTCCTTACATTTTTTCAGGGCTAAGACTTCCTTTTTGCATCTATGAATTCAAGCAAAATTTTAATATTGACCTAGATCATTAAGAGTTTTCAAGCTGTATGGGAAAAATAACTTATATTTCTCTTGCTATATGTTATCTTTTTACAAATATGTGTAACACAGTATGTATATGTTATATGTATACATAAAGAATTAAGGATGAATGAATAAATAATATAAATTTATTTAATATATTGTTGTGTATATGTTTGATAAAAGTAGAATAAAGCAAGATGTACTATGGTTGAGAACTGAAGACATTTAATGACATTTACTTAAACAGAAAAAGACAGATTTATACACTTAAATACCAGGACAAATGGATCTCATATGAATAGGAAAGATCAAACAAAGAATTATATTGATTGATTTGATGTTATTAAATTGATCATGTAAGAGGTTTTGACCAGAATGTAAGAGGATGAAAATCTGGGGACTTGTACATTGGATCTCATGGTGTCTGGACATGTCTCTGAACATCAGCTTCAGAGAGGATCCAGGTACTGATGTCTAGTACAGGGCTGCTCCCAGACTCAGAAGGGATTCTAAACATCTCAGAGTAGAGAGTGAAGCCTTTGAAACTTCTATCTTATCTGTCTGGGACATTTCTATGTCTCCTCAATTCTCCTCTCCTCAATTCTTTATCTTATTAAATTATCTTTATTATTCATCTTTAAAAATTTAGCTCAGATTTATACCACTTACAGGAAAGCCTTTTTTCCCCCCAACATATCATTTCCCATTTCTCGTCTATGTCCTCAATGTTCCTATAAATTCTTGGAATGGTGGTAATGGTGATCATATCATCATCATCACCTTTATCATCATCACAATTGTGATCATCATTTGATGCTAATATTTATTTGTATTACTGTGTCTAGGAATTTGTGGTAAATAATTTGTGTGAACTATCTCATTTGATTCATACAACAAAGTAGGTAATATAACTATTTCTAATTTAAAGATGCACATTGCATACTATTTATAATCTTTTAAACTTGACTTCTTAACAGTGAATTCATTGAGGGCTTGGACAGTATCTGTCATCATGTATCTTTGTATCCCTGGCACTAAGAATAGTGATCAGTACACGTGGCTATACCCTAAGTATTTGAATGAATCTCAGTTTAGTCTAGATTGATCTAATTTCTAGACATGGCTTTGATATGATCGTTTTTAAATAAAGTGACACTTTGGTTCTCATCATATAAAGCAAGAACATTTCCAGGAAAATAATTATTAAATTCGCTAAAATGTTTGCCAAAATAAAATCCCCCTTGGGTTTTAGTTCTCTTTTTGTGTATGTGTATTTAATTCAACATGGATGAAATACTGATAATCATGGATTTTTGCTATTGAAGAAAATGGGATAAAAAACTACTTTGCAACATAGTCACAGTTTTTCAACTTGCAAATTAAATTATAGTGTAGATTTGCTGTCTTGCCCCCATTAACTTCTTGTCCTCTTTGGCTTTCTGGGCCCACTGGGGATCTGATTTCCTGCAGTCCAGTATAACAGGCCATAGATCACCCCTTCTGCTTTGCCACCCTCTCCTCTCAGTACAAATTGGACTGTGTCAAGAGGAGGGGAAACATGGAAGGGAAAGATAATTAATTTACACTCACATTGAAATTAGATGCTTTCTAAAAGGAGACAATCACCTGGGCCTGGATCCCCAAGAACCTACCAATTTAGGGTTGCAAATTCCTGACCTAACTTATTCTGAAGTATTAGAAGCATAAGTAAATGCATTTTTTTGGTACATCTGTGTGTACTGTAGTAACAAAAATCTAGCAGTGACCCTTTAAAAGTTTTTACACAGTTTTAATTACATTGCATCTCAAAGTTGAAATTATATACTCTTAAAATATTGGAAACTCCTTTGGGACCATGGAAACAGTATTTAAGATGTGAAATGACTGGGCAGCAGAGTAAGTCCTTCCGATTATGGCTATATATTATTCTTTTTCTGTCAGTATCTGAAAGTGTATTGTTGTAAGTCACTTTCTTCTAGTTATACCTTTGAGAACATCAGTACTTTTGAATCAAAGATGTTTTTATGAAATGAGGTATAAGCCATGAAACTATTTATAATATGCTTATAAACAAATGTTTTTCTCTAATACTTATAGTTCTGCTTTCATGCTAAATAATGTATTTGAAGGATCCAGTCAGCAATCCTCCCAAGCAGGGTGACAGAGACCTACGCCACACCTCTGCTGACATTCCAGAATGCTTGTCATATAAGAAAATACTGATAAATTAACATACAATAAAGCTTCCAGGAGAAGTGCTACTCATTCCCAAAAATGGTAGAGCAGAAATGCAGCTAATTATTATGGTTCTCACAGAGGGTTTATTCTTAATTCATTCTGTTATAGCAGTGAAAATGGTTTTGGGGCTACTGGATGTATTATTCTTTAGAACTTGGTAGCAGTCCTCTCAACATTACACTTGTGGCAAATCCCTAGGGTTTAAAATATTCCTTGAAAGTGATGTGGGCAGTGGTGCAGGTTTGTATTCCTTATTGAAAGCAGTAACTTATGTATCGGGAGTCACCTATTGTTTTTATTTTGTATCTAAGTGATATGTATCTCCATGCATTCTTGGCTAAATGGCTTTTCAATTTCTCAACTAATATAAGTAGTAAGGATTATAGTGTTGGTCAACTCTTTCAGAAGGGAAGAAAATGAAATGGATAGATAAATTTGTCTTAGGTGGACAGCTTATTAATTTAGAGTAAAAGATATATCACAAGCAATTCTAGAAATGTCCCATTTCTGTCACTCATAGATTGTTTCAAATGTGCTCAAAAACACATCTTAAACACAAAGCAACTTGTATTAAGATCTGAATTAGTTCAAGTGACCTTCAGGAATCAATCATTTTAGATCAGATCTCAACCTTGCTGTGATAAAATAAAAACCCTGCATATAATGGAAAAATTCAGTCGCTAATACAGATATTTTTTAATTATATAAATCAATTCAACAAGCAGTCATTGAGTACTTGATGTGTGTCAGGCACATTGAGGGTAATTGAAATAAAGAAAATCTGTTTCCCAACATTAGGCATTATTATTTAATGGATAATATGGATAAATCTTACCTGAAGGAGAAAATTCTAGGAAAGCCTTTAGGTTTTTTTAAAAAATAGGGGATTCAAGGACAGAGAAAGCTTTTAGATAAACAGACTTTTGTTGGCTTTGTGGCTGCCAGAGAGGAATGGAAATTTTTCTCAGTGCACCTGTGATAGATTAGTTGGGTTTAAGTAGGCTGACATTATATGAAGTTAGGCTGCCCCAAAATATGGGGTGGTAAATTCTGATTAATCCAATAACTAGCAATGTTACAGAGGTCTTTTAGCTTTATGTGATGGTTTCATCTTTTTTGAACCATTGTCAGCTTTTCTCTGGGGCCAATATAGCCTGGCAGCAACACGATACAGTATACTAAATCCTGTCACTGTGCTTAAATGTGGAGGTAAAGAAATGCTTTTTAAAAAATACAAGTGAGGCATATATATATATATATAATATATATATGTAGTAAATTTATATATAGTATATTTAATTTATATATATAAATTAACTGGGGCATAGCGACATGTGCCTGTAGTTTCAGCTACTTGGGAGACTAAGGTGGGAGGATTGCCCGAGCCCAGGCATTGGCAGTTGCAGTGAGCTATGACTATGCCACTGCATTCCAGCCTGGGCAACAAAGCTAGATACTGTCTCTAAAATCCAAAAAAATCCAAATGCAAAGGTGTTTGTTTGTTTTCACAGTTTCTGGAGGAAGAAGTCAACTGATAATCTGGAACTACCAAATCTGCCTAGTTATTCTTTTGATTTTTGGTTTTCTTCATGCTTTAGAAAACCATGTTAAACAATGTGAAACATCTCTAATTATCTGGATACTAAGAGGAGAAGGAAAGGAACTTTGTCATATCTCTCTTCATCTCTAGCACTTGGCAGAGCGCCTGGCCCATAGTAGTGCTTGGTAAATGTTGAATGATTAGATGAATGAATGAATGGAGCTTGCTTTGATCTAAGGCCCTCTAAATTCCATTGTAAATAAGATTAGCTTTTTGTCCTGCAGGAGGAAAGACCAATGAACGCACTCATTAATTGAAGTTCTTTTTGTATGCTAACTTTTTAATTAACTGAAATCAACATGATTCCTTGTACTCCTCAGTACCTTAAACAATTGCTGGCATACAATCTTGCTAATTACTTGTATAAATGAATACTCTAGTGAGAGTGGACACTTTTACCATTTCCATCCCCTTTCCTCTAAATCTTGCCTTATCTACATTGAAGTCTCTCATTTTTCTATGAAGACTCACTTCATCTCAATCTTTAACACAGTGGTTCTCATTTCTTTGAACATTAGTGCATACCATATTTACAACTTTATTAGGCTTTATACATTTTATTGACATCTAGAAATGATGCTTCTAGGAACTTATAAAGGCAGATTTAAAAATATTAGGTAAGCTCTTTTGGAAGATACTCATTGTATTTATTTTTATTATTTTTTATTTCAGAATATTACAGGGGTACAAACATCTTGGTTACATAAATTGCTTTTGTACTGTTTGAGTCAAGGTTATAAGTGTGCTCATCCCCCGGATAGTGTGCTTTGTACCTGTTAGTTGTGAATTTACCCATCCAATCTCCTGCTTCCCACTTGCTTGATTTCCATTGAGTTTTACTTCCATCTGTGCACATGAGTGCTGTTCCAATTTAATAGTGAGTACATATGATGTTTATTTTTCCATTCTTTAGATACTCACTTAGAAGCATGGTCTCCAATACCATCGAGATTGTTACAAATAGTATTAATTCATTTTTATGGCTGAGTAGTACTCCACAGTATACATATGCCAGATTTTATTAATCCACTCATGAATTGATGGGCACTTGGTTTGATTCCACATCTTTGTGATTGTCAATTGTGCTGCAATAAATATTTCAATGTAAATGTCTTTTTGATAAAATGACTTTTTTCCCTTTGGGTAAATACCCAGTAGTGGGATTGCTGGATCAAATGGTAGGTCTACTTTTAGTTCTTTGAGGAATCTCCATACTATTTTCCATAGAGGTTGTGCTAGTTTGAAGAGCATGTCATATTTGCTTGAGTTGGAAGATGCTATGATGAGCTATAGAGTAGTTCTCCCTGTCGTTGGTTGATGTTTGTGTGATAGAGCTAGCTGCTGAGATGGTCTTTTGTGCCTGTGGTAGACTCTGTGCCTGTGGTCCACCAGGTAGAGTACTTGAGTGCCCCAAACTTTAGGATAGACCTTGTAGCTCTGAGGGGGTTGCTTGATCTCCACCACCACTGAAGTGGGAGGAGGAGCAAGGCAATTCCTGGCTAGGTTGTGGTAGCCTGATAGGCTTTGCGGAGCCTTGGCGGGTCCCAGAAGTTGCTTTTCAGGCCACTAGAGGGAGCTGCTGGTAGGAGGGTCAGGAGAAGGTCTCCAACCTGTGAGGGCTGGTCCCAAAGGAGGGGCCTAAATGCTTGAGTGATAAGATCTTGGGCTGGGATCTTTCCACCCTTATCCAGTGGCACAGTTTTTCTGTGGGGAGAGGGTGGGTGCTCCCCCAAATAGCCACTTTTTGGACCTCCACAGCACACTTACATGAGTTCAGTCCATGTGTGCTTTCTCACCACCTGAGTCCAGCTCCAAACCCCCTAGCTTGCCCCCGGCCCCCCAATCTCGCCCACTAGCATGAGTCTCTGCAGATGCTGGCGGGCAGGAAGTTCCAAGATCGTACACCTCTGTTCCACTACAGGTCCTCAAACAAAGAGGTACAGGCCTCACTATCTGTGGGGACCTCAGCCTGGGGCATACACCCACTGGAGGGAAATGGCAGCTTGTGATCTTCTCAGCTCAAAGTGCTCTTCCTAGTGTAATGAGTGGGGGAGGGGCTGCAGTACTCAGCCAGCGTGCCTCAGTGTGAGGCTTTGGTTGCCATGGAACCAGGAGCTAGACTATTCCTCTCCAAATGCCATACCCTTATCCAATGTGGCGGTTCTCCAGCAGGGGGGATGGGTGTGCTCCCGAATTCCTCATTTCTCAGCACCCCACCACACTCTCCCATTGGACATATAGAGGAGGGTTTCCTTGCCACCTGATTCCAGCTCCCAGACTTCTCCCATATGTCCCTCTACACCCTTCTCATGTCTGGATGGCACCATGACTGGCTTGCTCATCTGAGCTGCCAGTGTGCCATCGCACAAGATGCCGGAGGGCAGGAAATTCCCAAATTGTATGCCCCTCTTTCATCACAAGTCCTCAAAGGATGAAGAGTGGGCCCCAGTCTCTGTGGAGACGTCAGCCTGGGATTCGTGTCTACATGAGAGAAGCGGTTGTTTGTGAACTTCTCGGCTCTAACTCCACTTGTGGTTGTAATGGGTGAGGCAGGGGCTGCAATTCGCAATCAGCCTGAGCTCAAACTGCTTTCTCAGCTGCAGTGGATAGGGGACGTGCAAGGGAGGAAGAGTTTGGATGGGAGAAAGCGAGCACTCTTGCCTCTTGCGGCACTCTTCTTCTGGGGGGAGCCCCTCACAGACTTCCCAAACTGCTGGGACTCTCTAGTTCACCCCATTATTCCTTATTTGCTGCTGTGCCTGGGCTCATGGAAGGTGGAAAAGCCTTCAGTAAACTTAGTGTCCCACTGTTCACTGAGGGTACATGGTGGGGGGA
>CAUYRT010031898.1:0-19707 GCA_963574885.1 Lepilemur ruficaudatus | reverse complement strand
AAAAAATTAGCTGGGCATGGTGGCGCATGCCTGTAGTCCCAGCTACTCGGGAGGCTGAGGCAGAAGGATCGCTTGAGCCCAGGAGTTTGAGGTTGCTGTGAGCTAGGCTGATGCCACGGCACTCTACAGCCCGGGCAACAGAGTGAGACTCTGTCTAAAAAAAAAAAAAAAAATAAAAAATAAAATAAAATAAAAGTAATGTTAACAAATGAGCATGCCTATTGTCAGAGGGATAGCAATATTTCATTTAAATATATTTAAAATCAAAATTAAGCTTTAATAATAAACACCATTATAAACACCAAAACAAACTTTACACAAGGAAAGTAACATACATACAAAGTAATAAATCTGCCAGTTAGAATTTATCTTACTTTAAAAGTTTAAAAAACCCTGTTGCTTCAACCGTCCAGCATTTTATTGGTATGGTCAGAATAATGTCTACCACAAAAATCACTATAACTACATCATAAGCAACACCAAATAATTGCCTGTCTGGAGCAATTAATGAAATACTTCGTCTAGATAATTCTAGAGCTATTTTAAGCACAGTGTGTACATCAAATGTAATCTCATGCTGTCACAAACTGCTGTATGTAGCTGGATGCCCCTCTGGATGACCAAATTTACCTGTTGGAAAATTTCAAGATGGCATAGTGACGACGTCAGGGTTCACTTTGTTCAGATCACTGTCTGCCTCCCAGGCCTCCAGATATTATCCTGTCTTCTCCTCTTGCTTTTCTTCTCTATACTCAAGAGTACACTGCTAAGGAAAAGGGGATAATCACCCCCAAACAGTCTCCAAGTGTGATGCCCTTTTAATAATTTTAAGAAAATATTTTAGTACAGTGGCTATTAAGAGTGATAAAACAATATTAGGACACAAACATTATAAGAGCAGAAGGTTCCGCAGAGAAGCCAAAGTACAGCACCTTTTTGCTCTAGATCTCCCACCAATCAACTGTAATGACCCCCCCCCCCACCACACACACACAGAGCTGAACAACACAACCATCGCATGAGCTGGTGATGACTGTGACCACTTGTAATCCTTACCATTCTGGTAGCCTGCATCACCACTCGTACTACCACAGACTCCCATTAGTTTTCCTCTTTTAGTTCCTTTTTTTTCTTTTTTTTTTTTTCTGCCCCTTTGATCTCACACCCTTTCCCACAATAGGTTTCCTTAACAAGAAAACCTAAGTCTCACATAGATATTGCTGATTAACCAGAATACTCCTTTTGACTAATCAGAGTATCTTTAAACTAATTATCGCTATTAGCACTTGTTATATTCCAGGCACTGAACTAATACATTTACATTCATTATCTCATTTAATTTTCACACCAACTCTGAGAAAACACTATTATTATTTTATAGTTAAAGCCAAAAAAACTTAGAGTTAAAAAAAATTAACCTATAGAATCCAAGCAAGTGCTGAAATTAAAACCTAGACATCTGCATCCCCATGAGAGACTGCCTTCATTAGTTACAAGTGAAGTCTTCTAGTTCTCTGGTTTTTCTAATTCCAAACGGGTTTTTCCTTCTTGCTTAATTCTACATCAGAAGGCTGAGGATGCCAGGAGGTTCCACATAACAGAGCTTTTATTTTACTAAGCTACATAAGCTAATACACTAAGGGAAATGTGCTTTGGAATGGTTACTTTCCACACACTATAAATAACTATACTTCCAGAAGTGATGAAGATCTGTGTGCATCTACACTGTAAGTCAGTCTGGTACATGAGTCAACTCAGACACACATTCTGGCTCTACAGGTAGACAGTTCTAAATGTGGAGCTGTTTGGGTCATGTAATTACAAGGACTTTGGTTTTATTGGCACTGTGATTTATTCTGCTAGCAGATCAGCTCCAACAAGGATAAACAACACAAAACACCAACAGCTTTCTAAGATCTATACAGCATATCTTTGCCTTTCATGTATAGATAACAATATGAAAACTACAAGTACTTTTTTAAACACCACATCCCTACTCAGTGGCCAGGCCCAGTGGGGACACAAAAGAGAAAGACAGACCACAGTAAGCATTATGATATCATGGAACTTATATTGGAGAGGAAGGGGGGAAAAGAACCAGGCCATAATAAATGTTATGAAGGAAACGTACAAGTTGATTACTTAGGATTAATGAAGGAGCCATAAGGTAGTCAAGGAAGGCTTCTCTGAGGTGGTAACACTGGTGTTAAAGATCTAAGAATGAACCAACCACCGGGAGAACCACTGAAGGACATGTAGGCAAACAGAACTACCATGTCAATGGTGGGAGAAGCGCAGGAAGCAGCTTAAAATGTTGAGGGAGAAAAAGGCTAGGCCATAACTCCGCGGGAAGGCCAAGCAGGTCGTTCAAGATGAGGTGCAGAACTAGGCAGAAATCTTGTGGTGGATGGTAAAGAGTTTGGATTTTACTTTAAATAAAATATATACTCCCTACAAATCTATGAGATAGATTATTATCTCCACTTTAGCCCCCTATGAGCAGTAAGACTCACAGGGGATATAAAACCCATTCAGGGTCACAGAGCTAGTAAATGCATGCTCCAACACCTCCAAAATGTCTTCTGTGCAACATGGGAAGTGAACTCGTAAATGACTTTACCTAAGTATGTCTATTCTTGAAACATCAACAAGACCAATAGCCACCTAAAAACAATTGTCCCAGCAAAGTAAAATCTAATGTTTGTGTGGATCAGTGAAAACCCTGAAGTCAGTTTAAGTAAAGGTGCCCTCAGTCTTAAAGCCTTCACTACTTATTAGCTAAATCAACATGCCAAACATATTAAATTACCCATTAAAACACTAGTGACAATTTCACTCTCAAAACAATATAAAACATGTCCCTTTGTTGTTTCTCTTTTAATACTGGAATAATTATTTAGATCAATCTAATCATATATAAAAGTTCCCCCTTTTTATGACATGTACTGATAATAGATTATTTATTTGTTGTAAAAGGAATAATTTTACAAAAGTACTCAGACACCAAAGATGTAAGTGCCATTTCCAGAATTGGAAGAGGTCAGGGATGAGGACAGAGAACGAAAATAGACAATCTTCACTTCCTATAAAGGATGCAACAAACAGAAAATGGCAAAAGGTGATCTTCTTACTGCTAGCTCATTCACTTACCTGCCCTTATTAAACATTAAAATAGGGTGTATACATATCCATTAGCTACACTAGATTATATGTATCTGTGTATCATCCCATTTCTCATGATAACATATTTATCAGAGAGAATAACAGTAATTGCCACAAAGTCAGAAATGGACCTAACATTTCCTCCTTTTTCAGAGTACAGGTGCTCCTCAACTTAACAACAGGGATACCTTCCAATAAACCCATCATAAATTGAAAATATCAAGTCAAAACGTATGATGGGTTTATTAGGACCTAAGTTGAGGAGCACACTGAAAGCACTTATCTTTCACTCCATCATAAAATCGAAAAATCTTAAATTGGGGACCATTTATATAGTATGACTTTTAAATAAGATCACATAATTACTTCTATGAGCAAAATAAAAGATACTATTAATAGCAAAGAAGTTTCCTGAAAACTGACCACAATGGAGAAAACTAGCAGGGTTTTCTCTGAGGACTGAAGTTATACAAGATTGTCTTAAGAAGATACTTGCTTTCTCTTCCCTAAAAGAGGGCCGTTAAAAAGAACACCTCTTCGGTTCCAAAGCAAGACTGGAGAAAAACAGGGGAAAGAGAAATGACTAGAAATCCAGTCAGTACAGCGGAGCTTTTCCACCCGACACCCCAGTCAGTGCCACCCAAATCCCATCCCTGCCACTCCCTGCAGGTGGCCTGCCAAGAGAGGGCATCAAGTGACGCCCTGAGGGTTTGCTCTTGGGTGGGAGGCAGTGTTTAAGGCCAGCCTGCCTTCCACCATAAGGGAAAGTGGCAAGGCCAGGGACTTGCTACCAATTCAGAGAGTATTTAAAAAGACAATAATGAAAGTAAAAGAGAGAGAGTGTTTCAAAAGAGATGCTGAATGAAGTCCTAAAAAGAGCAAAGGTCTGGTGAATACCCTGGCTGATCCTTACCCAGGCCACAAAGTCGAAAGCACTTGTCAAACTCCAGATAACAAATTATCGTACCTTATCAAGTCCGCTGTCCAGGAGCCAGCCCCCTCCAAGACAACAAGAAAGGCTTAGGGAGGGCGATGGAATCAAAGGGCCAAGGTCACATATTCTGTTTAGAGCAGGCGTGGACACGGAACGGCACCATATCCATGCACGCAGGATGAGGGGAAATTAGCAAGCACAGGGGAAAGCATCACAGACTACTTTTTTTTGGTTTTGTGAAAACCGGTAAGAAATGCCATTTAGGTTTTTAAATAAGGCTGACTCTCCACAGCACTAAATATTCTATTTAAAATTCATTCATTCAAATAAGCTAAGCGGATTTCATGTTGTGAGTTGGTGGCATTAAAAAAAAAGTCAAAATAAATTGCTGCCTACTATGGCTGAGAACACGTCAGACATTTCATCTTGAGACAGAAGTTTACTTTTGTTTGATTACAAACGTATCTTTACTCCAAGAACACAGTACATTAAAAACGTACTTAGGAAACGTTTAGAGCGTTTTAACTCACGTTATTACTGTAATTTGTATTTTCTCCATCCTCATGCACAGCAGCGTGTTGCCTCCTGCGGGTAGCTGTGCAAGGAGTGTCTGCCGGACTGAATTCCACGGCATTTATTTCACTACAGGAAGCCCGAGTCCTACCACATACTCCCACCCGGCCCTTCATTCCAGAAAGTGGGGACGGGAAACCCAAATTTCACATTCCGACTAAACGTTAACCTGGCACACACGTTCCTGCACACGTTCGAAGTTTTGTGCCAGGACCTGCCCCTGAGAAACGTCAACAGTTCCGCTCCCTGAGCCACGGCGGCGTACCCGAAGTCGCCAACTCCCGAAGGCAACTGGAAATCGAGGCCCGTCTCGGTTCCGAGGGCAGCTGAAAATTCCAGCCCCCGGCGTTCCCGCAGCCGCGCACGCGAAGCCTGCCCGGCAGCAGCCTCGCCCGCAGCGCAGCCCGGCGTCCCGGCCAGCGCCTCCACCATCGCCCAGCACGACCCGCGAGGGGCGAGGGCGGCGCGGACGCAGGGCCGCGCCGAGTCCCCGCCCGCGGCCTCCCCGCGCCCGCGGCCCCGAGCCCGGCGGGTCTGAGGCGGGCTGGGGGCAGAGCGGCGCAGGCCCCGCGCCGCCGCCCAGGCCTCGCCGAGCCCCGGCCTCTCCCGGGCGGGCTGCGGGCAACAAAGGCGGCGGCCTCGGCCCGGCGCGCCGCGGCCGCAGAGGCCGAGGGGGTCGGGAAGGGCCGCCCGCGGCCACGCAGGCCTCAGCCCTCCGCGGACCGCCGCTGGCCCGGCCCGACCCCGGCCTCCGGCCCCCGCCCGCGGGCCCGCCGACGCGGCGCAGGGCCTCGCGCTGACCCCCACGCTCCGCCGCAGCCCCGAGCCCGGCGGCCTCCCCGGCCCAGCTCGCGCCGGCTCCGACCCCCGCGGCCCCAGGAGCGAGCGAGCCTCGCGGCCGGGGACCGCGGCTACGGAGAAAGGGGGGCAGAAAGCGAAACCCCGACCCGGCCTCCCGCTCGGGCTCCACGGACGCTCACCCGGCGGCGGCCCCGCTCCGCTTCCTCGCCCCGCGCCGGCGCGACTGCCGCGCCAGTCCTCGCCTCGCCGCTCCGGCAACTCCTCCTCCCGCCTCCTTCCTCCTCCTCCTCCTCCTCCTCCTCCAGGAGGGGCGCGCGGCCGCGGCGCCTCGGCCCGAGCGGGAGCGGGTGCGAGGAGCCGAGCGGGCCGCCCCGCGCCCACCCCTCGGGCCCGCGACGCGGGCGGGGCGGGGGCGCGGGGGCCGCGGGGGGCGGGTGGGGGCGGTGTCCAGGCGCGGGGCTGGGGACTGGGGGGGTCTCCAGGCCGGGGGTCGTGGGGCGGGCGGGGCGCGCGGCCTGGATCTGGGCTGGGGGCGGGGTCCGAGCCGAGTCCCCGCCCGGCGACCCACCGCCGGTGCCTGCGGGCGGCCGGTCCCTGGCGCCCAGCCGCCGCTCTTGCCCGAGTTCTTGCTTTGGTGCCTCCCCTCTTGGGGTGGCCTTGGCTGACGCCGAAAGGAAGCTCTCCTCGGCCCTCTGGCCCCTCGGACTTGCTCGGCCCCCGCCGTCCCCTTGCCCCTGCAGCCGGCGGCGGGACCCTCGCACTGCTGAGGTCCCCCAGCTCGCGGGGTACCCCGGCCTGTCCCCGCAGGGAGGGCGGGACCGAGGACGGCCGCGCTCGCATCCTGTACGGAGCCACGAGTGGGAAAGCCTTCCCCGCATCTTCTCTAGCAGAATCGTGAAAATTGCTTAAAAAGAAAAAAAGTATTCCTTGTTTCCAGCCATCTACTTTTACATTTAGAAGGGTCATTTTTAGTGAAGTTTTGTAACAAGTAATTAATAGTTTACTGTTTATGCCACTGAATTCCAAGGTAGTGTGATATAAATTTGTGCGTTGGTAACTTGACTCATTTCTTTAGAAACTGGCTGAATGTGGTACTAACGTATAGCAGTACCAGAAAATTTGATTTTTGTGCATGAGAATCAGCAAGAAAATTTTTATTTCTCTTTTGATGAAAAGTGATTAAAGATGAATATCATTAATAATCTCAATAAAACTGGAAGAGGAGAAGGTAAATCATGTTCAAATCTAGCTTCAGAATTGTTGTAGAAAACTTGTGTTTCTTGAATAGTATGGACCTTTTTAAAAGAAAACTGAAAGTACAAACAAGTAAGGTTAGGGAAAAAAGTCTTAAAATTTGTTCGTGTAAATTTATACCTGAATTATATCTCAATAAAGCTGTTTAAAAAAAAGTTCAATAACAGTAATTTATCTTGATTCTCACAAGTGTCCACAATGCAAGACTCGTCTAAACACAAAATCTGGAGTAATAACAGGAAAGATCTTCAGGTAATTCCATTGGTTTTTATAACTGAATAGTATATGCAAAGTTGATGTCACTTGTGTATTACCAGACTGACCACTCTCTTCAGTTTTTACTTGAATTCATTCACAAAATGCTACCATCATTGTTACTGTGATTGAAATGCAAGTCAATTCTCAAATATCTATTCACAGTGAATAGCAGAATATAGATTGGGATAGAATTGTCTGAGGTTAGTGGTAATAACAAGAAGCAGTAATTAGAAAAAGAAGCAAACTTCTCAATCCTACTATCTTTGGATGCCAGTGTCTCCTAATTTTATCTAAAAAAGGCAAGCAGGATGCTCCACAGCAGGGACTGGTGACCCCTAAATGCAGTAATGGGATTGTGCAGGACAGGGGCCCAGCTGACTCTTCAGGAGACATTTGAATGTGTGACCAAGGAGACACTGGGCTTCTGAGTCTGACAGAGCTGAACCAGCATCACAGTTAACAGTTCACGCAGCTGTTTGACCCTAAACAAGTTTCTCAGTTGTAACCAGAGTTTCTAATTTTTCAAAAGGGGAGTAGATGGGCTCTAACATTAACTATGTTGAAGAGTAGTAAAGATTACATGAAATAATGCACAAAAACTATCTGGGGCCTGGCCTAGCTAATACATATTTTATGAGCCGGGAATTGCATTAAGCTCTTCTGTATTAAAAAAAAAAAAAAAATTAACAGTACTCCCATACAGTCAGTACTATCAGCATCCCTGCATTACAGATGAGGAAACTGAGACTTCTACCATTAAGTAGTAAATCACTTTCCCAAAGTTACAGCTACCATAGAGGAGAGCTGGAATTCAAACTTCAGTTTCCGTGACTCCAGAATACAAGTTCTTAACCACTAAATTAAAATAATAGTGATGATATTAATAATACAGCAACAACTTCAGTGTGAGGATACTAATGTCTAGATATGCTATTAAAATCTCCATGCTTGGCTGAATTCCAAATACTTCTTGGCCGTAGACATGAGTTCTCTTGTTGGCTGTCTACCATCTAACCCCTCTTTTTATCAGCAATGCAGTCTCCCTTAGGGGGAAATCTTATCTTTACCTCACCTCCACCCCAGACAGCTAAAATATATGCCCATGACTTGCCGCCTTAGACTGTTGCCCAGGACTCGAGAGGGTGATGCAATCCTGGAGGGCTCCTGGGAGAGGAAGGGGACCCATCCACTCTAATAAGGCACCTGCCCCAAACTGATCCTGGTGCCAGCCCCTGAAGCTTTCTAATAAACAAACCCCTGTTTTGCTGAAGTAGCTGAGATCCCTCATTTGCGATTGCAAATGCAGTCTGACAGATACTTGCTGAAAGCCGGGGATGGCAAAGGGTCCTGTTGAAAGTCTATCCTCTTAACAGGGACGGGGAGCATAGTGCTGCTGCTTCCTCCTAAAGTGTGAGCTTGTAAGAGCCAGAAGGACCCTTACTGATGATCCTCAACATCTCATTTTACAGACTCAGAAACAGTCCAACCTCTCATTTTCAAGGAGGAGAAAACTGACTGAAAGATGGAATGATTTGCCCAAGGTGACAAAGTTAAAAATCAAGTCCTGCCTTGAACTGACATTTCCCAGCTTTAAATGCTGTTTGATTTCTAATATTAAACTTCTTCCTTTCTTCCAAAAGGCAGAAAGAGAGAAGCCTAGACTTGAGAAAATTGGGGGGCAGCAGGGTAGGACGTGGCGTGCAGCCTTCCAACCTCGTCCTGACGTTTCAAGACAGTCGTTCACCACTTAACAACTGCGGAATGTTCTGAGAAATGCTTCATTAGGTGACTTCTTCATTGTGTAACCATCACAGAGTGTACTTACACAAACGTGGGTTGTGTAGCCTACACACACCTAGACTATATGGTGTAGCCTATTGCTCCTAGGCTACAAACCTGTACAGCCTAGTACCGTACTGAATACAGTAGGCAATTGTAACACAATGGCAAGTGTTTGTGTATCCAAAAATATCTGAACATAGAAAAGGTTCAGTAAAAATGCATTATTATAATCTTATGGGACCGCCAAAATGTCATTATTGGGTACATGCCTGCACATCCTCAGTGCTAGAAGCACCCTCTGGGCCCCTGGGGAAAGCTGCAAAGTAAGGCAAAGTCAGTTCCCTCCACTTCCCTCTCTCTGTCCCATTGCCCTTCTGCTGCTCCTGCCTTCTGGTCTTCGTAGCTCAATTGCTACCCGCCGCTCATTCAAAGTTCCCCTGTATGGCACTCGTGCTGAGTTAAATAGCATCCTTCCCAGAACCTCAGAATGTGACTTTATTGGAAGGAGCTGTAGTTAGTTAAGTTGAAGTTAGGTCGTACTGGAGTAGAGTGGGCCCTTAATCTAGTATGGCTGGTGTCTTTGCTATAGGAGGAGAGACACAGACAGACGTGCATAGACGGGAAACGATGTAAAGACAGAGAGCACCACGGAGGCAGAGACCGGAGCGATGCATCTGCAGGCCAAGGACACCAAGGATTTCTACCAACACCAGAAAGCTAGGAAGAGGAAAGGAAAGATTCTCTCTACAGCCTTCACAGAGAGAGCATGGCCCTGTTGGCACCTGGGGTTTGTACTTCTAGCCTCCAGAACTGTGAAACAATACATTCCTATTGTCTTAAGCTCCCTGGTTTGTGGTACTTTGTTGCTGAAGCCCTAGGACGCCAACATGGTGATCCTAGGCCTGCCTGCCTGCAGGCCTGTTCTCCTGAACCAACTCACTGCAATGTCCTCCTGTCCCAGTCTGTTTTCTGTTGCTATAGGAGAACACCTGAGACTAGGTAATTTATAAAGGAGAGGTTTATTTAGCTCGTGCTGAGGCTGGGAGGTCCAAGATCAGGCAGCTTCATCTGGTTGGCTACTGGTGAGGCTTCGTGCTGCATCATGGCATGGCAGAGAAGCAGAAAGGGCAGCCAGTGTACGTGAAGGACCCAACACGAGAGGCAGCCTCACCTTACCACTAATCCAGTCTCGCCAGAGCAAGAGCTCGCTCCCTCAACATGCATTTTGGTGGAGACAAACCATATTTAAACCACAGCACTTCCTGATCAAAGCTTCTCTTTGAAAAATTTCCCAATTATGAGGGTGACCGTAGATCCCAGTATCCCAGTTTGCTCAGGACAGTCCCCGGCTATAACTGGCATTCTGGCAAAAGTGTTAATAGTGCCACCTTTTGTCTCAAAATCATCCCAGTTTAGATAATAAATTCTGTGCACACTCTGCCCTTCACCTAAAGTGTAAAATAGTGACACAGAGACTGGCATTCAAAGCTGAGAGGTGGGCCCGTCCTACTGCTCTGGTTTCACAGTTCACTACTCCTTTATGGTACACTTTGCCAGGCCATGCTGGGTAACTCGGTCTCTACACTCAGCCATGTGCCTTAACTCATGCTATTCTGTCTGCCTAGAATCTTCTTCCTTCCCACTCCCCACCCTCTGATTGTTTCTATATGTTGAAAATCTCACCCATCATCAGTCAAGGTTCAGATCTGCCCCATCAGAAATGAGGTAATCCCACTTAGGAACCCCACTTGGATTCAACCTCTTTCAGAGTACACTTCAACTCCACCCTGAATTGCGGTATTCCTGATCCCTCCTTTTTTGAATGCACATGTTTTGTCTTATTCATCTTTGTATTATGAGTACTAGCACCTTGAACGGTGATTTTTCACACAATGGGTACTCAAGAAATGTTTGATGAATAAAGATGAATATACTATTGCTCTCTCCGTCTATTCGAGAATATCCCTGTGAGAAATGGACTCTCGAACCCCTTTTAAAGATCCACTTCAAGTTATAGGGGTGTCTGGTTTGTCCTTTGGGGAGTGACAAATGCCCACTTTCCAGAGCATAATTACTGAGGGCAAGTGTCTGTGCTGTTGTGGTCGGCAGCTGGGTTCTGCTAGGTGGGAACATACCGGAGCCAAAGGAATGATATTTATCACCCAGAACAATGAGCTCCAAGGATTGCTAAGACCTGACAGAAAATAGGTGGTACTTGGTACCTGTTTGTTTGCTCAGAAAGTTGGCGATTCAGCAAAATATTGTTCCTACGAAAGAGTCCCTGGCACATCTGGCTCAGCTTAACATATTCTCTTCAGATGAAAGGCTCTTACTGGTAGACAATTAAAAGAAACACTTCACTCTTGCCTGCTTTCTCCACTTCTAGGATGCAGGGCCCTCCCGACTACTTGGTCAGTCTGTCACTCTGTAAAAGACTGCACTATTGATTTAGTGCAAAAATCTAGCAAATACTCATGATTATGAGCAGTTGATGTCATGTATTTGCCACTTCTGAAAACTTAGGAGGTATGTCCTATAATAGAGAATAACATCACTTACGATACCCCCCTACTAGCCCTGCAATGGAAGAATGTATTAGTAATAGAATTCTTCTCTACAATAGGCAAAAACCAGAGCCCCCATGACCAGCCCAGGGTGGTCTTGAGTGACCACCACCACTTTCCCTCCCAGGAGACTGCTAGCTAGGCAGAATCCCAGTGCTTAAAGGTCCCTTCTCTAGAACTGAGTGAGTTGTTTGCTCACTGAATGCAAAAGCTAGGAGCCCCGAGCAGGATCAGCGTTTACTGAAAAAGTCAACTTCTGCCTGTATATTTGTGGCTCTAAGCATTAGGAAGGCCTGGCAATCCAGACTGTATCTCTCATGATTGGACTAAAATTCTATTAATATATTAGAGCTTATTCCTGTAGATGTTGGATTATGAAAACACAAACACCCACCCTAGGAGCAATAGCACTTTTAGATGGCATCGGTTGTTTATTACCTTGTGATCATATATTACTGTCATATTGTTACTTATGATGCAATTAAATTATACAACTAGAGTGAGTATTAAATCTTTCTAGGGATCAAGTATGGTGCATGTTGTGTATAAGCAATTCTAGCACATTAGTGTAGGCTCTTGAGGAAAGCAGCTGGGAACCAGAGGGTCCTTTCAGAAAGGTGAACACCTCAGGCCTCAGACCCGGGAGGAAGGATTAGGAAGGCTTAGCAGACGTGAGAGCCTCAGCTAAGTAAACTGCCCAAGGCCACTCCTACTCTGAGCAGGGAAACTAAAGTAGGGGACACGGAAAAGTCAAATGTTCCCTTTGGAGCCTCCCTGTATAAGTATTGTGTTACGTTATTGTGGGTTGGATTGTATTCCTCAGAAGAGATGTTCCTGTGAAAGTGACCTTATTTGGAAATGTAATCAAATTAAAATGAAGTCACACTGTATTAGGGTGGACTCTAATCCACTGACTGGTTCCTCATGAGAGGAAAATTTGGACAAAGATACATAGGGAGAAGGCCATGCGGTGATGGAGGCAGAGGTTGGACTGATGCAGCTACAAGCCAAGAAACACCAAAAATTGCCTGTAACCACCAGAAGATAGAAGAGGCAAGGAAGGATTTTTCCCTAGAGGTTTCAGAGGGAATGTGGCTCTGCCAACACCTTGATTTCAGACTTCTGGCCTCCAGAACTTCAAGAGAATAAATTTCTGCTCTTTTAAACCACCCAGTGGGTGGTACTTTGTTAAGGCAGACCCAGGAAACAAACACAGGTGCCTTACAAATATCATCTCTTTCAAGAGGGAAGAAACTCATTCATGTAGACTTGTTAGATGCATGAAGCAAGACTAAGGCTTTCATTCATTCAATATTGAGCGTCCTCTACATCCCAGGCATAGTTCCAGGTGTGGAGTATATTTCACCTAATATTTCTTAAGCATTCGCTGTGTTTTGGGCCTCGTTCATGGTGCAGTGAGTATGGGAGTAAACAGGGAAGACAAGGTATCTGCCTTAAAGAGATTAATTTAGTGGGAAGGGGGAGAAGAGGGGAAGAAAGAGTCAACACTAAATAATTAAGCAAATGAACAAAAACTTCTAGCTGACAATTCCTTTGTGTGCTAGAAAGGAAATCAATAGGACAAGGAGGCAGACAATAACTGGAGCAGTGGTTGATGACACATACGAGTTGATCAAGGAAGGTCTCTCCAAGGAAGTGACCTTTGTTCTGAAATGTGAAGGATGCGAATGAGACTGCAGTGTGAAGAGCTGGGCAGGGAAGCATTCCAGGAAAATCTCTGAGGTGTGAAAGAATTTGGCATGTTTGCGGAAGAAAGAAGACTGGCATGGCGGAGCATGGTGAGAAGTGATGGCAGACAGGAGATAAAGTCAGAAGGTGGGTAAGAGCCCAGTCATTTAAGGCCTAAAGTTAAGGACCTTCAGTTTTATTTTAAGAGCAATGGGAAGTAAGAAATATTTTAACAAGAAAAGATGCAAAATAGTTTATATTTTTAAAAGGTTTCATTGCTAAATTAGAAAAAATGGATTTTGACAGGACAAGGTTGGAATTAAGGAGAGGAGTTAGAAGCCCAGGTAAGAGGTGATAGTGGTTTGGAGTATGGGAGTGATCATGGAAATAAAATGAATTTTATTTTGGATGGATTTTGTTGGAGTTGAGAGTTTAACAGGTGAGTACAACAATTTAAGAGCAGAACAAAGAAGTTTTGGTGATTATAAAACATATCCAGAAGTTCTTTGATCATCCCCTATATGTCTCCTCCCCTTGAATTTGGGATGACTACTGTGACTCACTTTTGACCAATAGAATGCTCTAGAAGTGACACTCCATGACTTCTGAGGTTAGGTCATAAAAGGGGATGTAACTTCTGCTTTATTTGCTTGATTACTCCTTCTGGAGCCCTAAACCAACATGTCAGCAGGCCAAATGGCCCAGGGTGCCACGTTGTGAGGAAGCCCGAACTATATACTAAAAACACACACACAACACACAAACACACATGGAAGAGGAAAAAAAAAAAAGACTTAATAGAAAACTAGAAAATGACTTGAATGTATGGAAACTCAAAAAGATAAAAATCTTATTAAAAATCCTCATCTGAACTAGAAAATTGAAGAATAAAAATTGACACACCCCCACAGTCTGACAATACCAAGTGTTGTTGAGGATGTAAGGAAATTATGAGATTGCAAATTTAAAATTAGGGATGGGATTACACATTAAAAAATGCTGATGGAATTACTAATTGGTTCAACCACTTTAGAGGGTAACCTTGAAATATTTAGTAAATTTGAAGACGTAAATGCTCTTTGACCAACCAATTCCACTTCTAGATGTTTGCCATCAACAGACTCTCATATATGAAAACGAAGGATGTTCAGTGAAGCACTGTTTGTAGTAGTGAAAACCTCAAAACACCACAATGGGAGATAATGCGAACGTCTACAGTTGAATAATGGAATAAATTAAATGACTTACATTCAAACAAAAAATGAATAAACTAGATTATATGTATCAACATGGATATATAGTGAAGATATTTAATGAAATAAAACTAGCTCTAGAAAGATACTTACAACATGATAACATATATGTAAAGTTGGACACACTCAAACTGAGAATATAATTTTTTATGGGCACATATTGTGACATATTTTTCCTTTAAAAAAAACACAACCTGAAGTAAACACAGTAAAATGTAAACATTTGTTAAATTTCAGTGGTGAATATATGGGTATTCGTTCTGCCAGTCCCTGTGTTTTTTTCAGCATGTTTGAAATTAAAAAAAAATTATATGTGGATTCTGAAGTCAAACCTAAACACAAACCCCTTCTCTGCTGCTCCTGGCATTTACATACCAATTCTACTACCAGAGAAGACACGAATTAGCAATCACATACATAGGAGCAAGAAAAATCCCATTTCTTTACTTTCTTTAAATCAGGTGAAATATAGCTCAGAGCTTTTATGTTACTGGATTGGCAGAAAATTCAAATTCAACTTCTACTATTATTGAGAATGGGATTTGTTTTCCTTCTTTAAGTTGGCACAAGAACCTCTGAAGCTGTCATTCACAAAAACCAAGGGCCCCTGATCTTCATCACGGTTTCCCTGGACATCCCATTGTGCAGCTCCATGTGGTCCTAAAGAGCAGGCTTGGAGGTGAGATTCTTTGCTGTGTGGGGAGCTTGGGATCCAGACCCCTTTTGTCTTCCCCTTTGAAGAGCTGCACCTGTCTTTGGTCTTCTGCTTTTGACCCTTTCTGTTTGAGATTCCAGAGAAGAGAGGATGCCTTTTCCCAACAGGGAAGCCTCTACCTGGACTGACTTGAATACTCCATGTCATCAGGTAAATGCGGTTCCCTGACTGACCAGGAGGCTGGGACCTGTGTCCGCTCCCGTCTGTGGAGTTAGATGTGGAGAGTCCACTTAAACCACAGGGAACGGGTTTCCCATAAGGAAAAGATGGCAGGGACAAGGGGAAAACCAAAATATGGAAGCCAGCGCCGGACAGGAGTCAGAGCAGTGAAAGCAGATTTTATTCAGGGACTGCTGCGAGAGAGGAAAGAGACCTCAGTGCGGAGCCTGGCTCGAGTCCCAGGACAGCACGGACAGGTGGGGGTTTATTGCCAAGGAGCAGGGTGGGGTCAGTGGACAGAACATTACTAAGAGGTAGCATCAGGGGTGAGGGGGGTTCTGGCTAAACCAACTTGACAGGATTCTTGCTGAAGGCGGGCCGGGGTGCTCTGACATCTCCTGGGGGGTGAAGGGGCATGAGGACGTTGATAACATACTCAGCATGGAAGTTCCCTCTGAACTGATTTAACAGGATCCTTGCTACAACGGGGTGATACAGGCTGACATGAAGCGAGAATGTTCACTGAATGTCGGGGCCTAGAAGGCGTAGAGGAACCTGACCAGAGTTAGGGGCCGAGAGCCTTTGCCAACAGTCGTAAGTCTTAACCTCATAGGGCTGCTGAGAGGATTAAGTGGTGATATTAATATAATACACTTAGCACAGAAGTGGGCTGATAGCAAATCCTCAGTAAATGGCAGCTGGTATTACTTCTCTTCCATGGTCTTTATCATGATCTTAATCACATAATTATTTACATGATTACTTCTTAAATGTCTTTCTCTCCTGAGAGACTTCAGCATCCAAGAGGGCAGAGATGTCCTCGTTCCCCACTGCACCTTCAGCACCTAACAGCGTGCCGAGCGCTTAATGGCTGTTTAGTAACACACCGTTGAATAAATGGACAGTTGAATGATGTCATTGCATTTATTTTTTTAAGAAATATATGTCAAAATACTAATTTTGCCTGAGGCCAAATCGATGACTGGAAAAAAGACAGTAAATTTATTTTATAGTGTTTTCATTATTCCTGTTCACAGAATTCCCAGATGTGCTTAGGAAAAGTATTGCCAATTTGTGAATGAGAATCTGGATGAGTAATTTATTTGAAGATCATACATAGAACTAATTATATAACAGCCGTTAAACTTGCCAAACTTTTTGGTTTTTTTTGGCACCCGGCATAGGATGCAGTGGCGTCATCTTAGCTCACTGAAAGCTCAAACTCCTGCACTCAAGCGATCCTTCTGTCTCAGCCTCCCTAATATCTGGGACCACAGGTGTGTGCCACCACACCCAGCCATATTTTCTATTTTTTGTACAGATGGTGTCTTGCTATGTTGCTCAGGCTGGTCTCAAACTCTTGGTCTCAAGTGATCCTCCTCCCTCAGCCTCCCAAAGTGCTAGGACTACACGCATGAGCCACCAAGCCTTGCCAAGTTTGCCAAATTTTTGAGTTGCTTATAATTTAGTCACTGTAACAAACTTTACAGCATGTTTTCCAATAAGATACCTTTGGTTCATTTATTCAGGTCATGTGTAAAGTCCCACTTCGAAAGATTTTCAGGTTTTGCCATATAAGTAAGACCTTAGATTAGAAAACGAACATATGTCAATGTTAATGAATTTTTAAAAAACCTAATTCCTTATGATAAAGAAAACCAGAAACTAACAATATTTCAAGTGATGTCTTGGTCTGTTCAGGCTGCTATAACAAATACTATAAATGTGGTGCCTTATAAATAACAGAAATTGATTTCTCACAGTTCTGGAGGCTGGAAGTCCAAGATTAAGGCGCGTGCAAATTCAGCATTTGGTGGGGGCTGCTTACTGGTTCATAGACAACTGCCTTTTAGCTGTGTCCCCACATGGCAGAAAAAGTGAGAGAATCCCGCCAGGGTCTCTTTTATAAGGGCACTAATCCCATTTATGAGGGCTCCTTCCAGACCTAATCACCTCCCAAAGGCTCCACCTCCTAACATCATTGCTTTGGGGATTAGGATTTCAACATACATATTTGGGGGGACACAAACATTCATATCATAGCAAGTGGCAAAAACAGATTTTATTCACAAACTATTGCAATAGGGGCAGAAATCTCAGTATAAAACCAGGCTCAATTCCAAATACAGCATGGATGGGGGGTAGGAGATGTACAGCCAAGGAGCGGGTTGGGGGCTAGGGTCAGTGGAAGGGAAATAGTATACTAAGAGGAAACATCGGGGAAAGGGCACTCTGGCTAAACCGACTTGACAGGATTCTTGTTGACGGCAGGCCAGGGTGATCAGACATCCCCCGGGGATCCTGGCGGAGGAGGAAGTTGATTCGATATGGCAGGTGATCAGATATCAAGGATGGGGGAGTCTCTCTTAACCAAATTAATAGGATTTTGAAACTGGACTATGTCGGTCTGGCAAGGAAGGGGCCTAGTGGAGAACAGAACTTAGAAAAGTCTGACTACAGTTTGGTTAAGAAAACAGTTTCTGTCACTTACCAAATGTTTTTTTCAGAGGATATCAACCCAAAGTTACAAACTGCTAGAATGGTGTAAAGGAAGAAAAATATTTTTTTCTCCAATCATTATAGGTTCTTAGTTGGAATGGATCCCTGTAACAAAAGACCGATTAACAAGGGAAAAGCAGAAGTTTATTAACATGCGTATTTCACATACACACAGGAGACATGCAGAGGATGGGTAGTTCTCAAAGAGGCGGCTGTGAATGCCAGCTTATACAGCATCTTCAACACAAAACTGAACTTTTAGAGACATGACAAGGCAAAGGAAATCACCCTGAGTCTCTAGGGGCAGCAAACTGGGGGAAGGCAATAAATGGCAGATAAGGGTTAGTTAGTAAAGCTCCTTAATGTAGATTCCTCTGGTATCATCTCCAGGCCTTGATGTCAAAGCTGTCTTCAGTGGTTAAACTTTGTTCTCCCCTTAGAAGGGAGAGCAGGACGCCTCTTGTCTTTGTAAGTCTGCGTCCTGATCGTAGGCAAAGGGAGGAGGGCGGAGAGCATTCCTGCCTCTGCTTCACCCTCAGTGCCTTTAGCACAACAATAGTTCGTATTTTGGCACATTCTGGTCTCCCACTTTGTTAGCAATTATTTCAAGGAAGTTGTCTTACAACATACTATTCACATACGTTCTTGAGAATGAAACAAGTCGCAGATTATAAAATAATTTATATCTGGTGATAGTCAGATTTATTTCATTAAAGAAAAACTACTTTCAGGGATAGACATTGAAATGGAACCATGTAGTGCCATGTTACTTAGCTGGCTACCCAAATACATGTGTAGAATGTAAGTAGTGACACATACGGCTGCCATTCGATGGTTATTAAAGCACTTATACTAATAGCATAACTTATATAGAACTAATTTTACTCTTTTCAGTTAATAGCAGACATAATTGAGAAGCGTGAGATTTGTGCTTATTTCAAGGAAAAATACTGATCATTTGAGTGACTGGTTGCACGGCAGTAATGAACATACCTTTGGAATCGGTCTGTGTAAATTTCTGCTCCTGAGTCACATTTGAGCAGCAGCTGGCCAAATGACTCTAGACCGAGAAGTACTGTATGAGTGTTTTCAGGGAGTGACTTTCCCCCCAGGATCCATTTTAATGTTGGGAACATGCTAAGTACCTTTACATTAAGTGCTAAACTGTCTAAGCCAGATTTGCAAAAGGGTTGCTCCAAAACCTGTTCTGCCTGAATTAGCCCACACACCGAGCTAGCTTCAGGTACAAAAAAGAACTTATGTGTCCCATCCTCTAAGGAGGGAGGCGGAGTTGTTTCCTGCCCATTTTAAGCCAAGTGATGAGGAGCTTCAAGAAAACCAGAGAACTTGACCTATGACCTTGGTGTTTGAGGAGTGCAAGACCTGATGTCAGGCTGTCTTAGTCCATTGCAGTAGTTCCTGTCCCATTCTGCAATAGTCCCTCCCCCATTTCTGCATAACTTGGGGTTTTTTTGTTTGTTTGTTTTTTAGATTCTCACCTAGATTAGTGTTTGACATGTCTGTATATTTTTAATAAAGTCTCTCTTTACTGAGTCTGGATTTGTTTTTTATTTGCTGGGGCTTGTGAGAGGGAGAGTGGATAGATGCATGCCTGGGAAGACGGGGTGCCAGGCGCAAGTCTGTGGGTCACCTGGCAGAGACACATCCTGAACCAAGAGAACTGTAGGTGGGAGATCCCAGTAACGACTGGGAAGAAGGGCCACAAGAACTGTCTCCAGGCTGGGCGCGGTGGCTCACGCCTGTAATCCTGGCACTCTGAGAGGCCAAGAGGAGAACAGCCTGAGCAAGAGCAAGACCTCGTCTCTACTAAAAAAAACATAGAAAGAAATTAGCTGGACAACTAAAAATACATAGAAAAATTAGCCAGGCATGGTGGCGCATGCCTGTAGTCCCAGCTACACAGGAGGCTGAGGCAGAAGGATCGCTTGAGCCCAGGAGTTTGAGGTTGCTGTGAGCTGGGCTGATGCCACGGCACTCTAGCCGGGGCAACAGAGTGAGACTCTGTCTCAAAAAAAAAAAAAAACCTCCCAAAACTATGGGGTT
>CAUYRT010031896.1:0-38175 GCA_963574885.1 Lepilemur ruficaudatus | reverse complement strand
ACATGAACAAACATTGTTAACACCTATATCCTGTACTTTCAGGCTTTATTTGTTTTTTGTCATTGAGATTGGGGAGGGGGATAGGAGTTGGTGTTTAAATATATCACTTAATTATTTATTTGTTGTTTTTTTTTTTTTTTTGAGACAGAGTCTCACTGTTTCCCGGGCTAAAGTGCGGTGGCGTCAGCCTAGCTCACAGCAACCTCAAACTCCTGGGCTCAAGCGATCCTCCTGCCTCAGCCTCCCAAGTAGCTGGGACTATAGGCATGCGCCACCATGCCCTGCTAAATTTTTCTATGTATTTTTAGTTGGCCGATGAATTTCTTTCTATTTTTAGTAGAGACGGGGGTCTCACTCTGGCTCAGGCTGGTTTTGAACTCCTGACCTTGAGCGATCCACCTGCCTCGGCCTCCCAGAGTGCTAGGATTACAGGCGTGAGCTACCGCGCCTGGCCTATTTGTTGTTTTATATACACAGAGAACACAAAACACAATTTTCCCTCATGTTGGAAGTTAGGTGCTCTCAAGACAGAGTGGAAAACAGTCTTCTTTTGCTCTGAGCAAATGTTTCCTGAGTCAGCTGCCTGGGTATGTGGCTCCTAGAAAAGATGTCAATACTAAGTTCTTTTTTTTTTTTTTTTTTTTTGAGACAGAGTCTCACTCTGTTGCCCAAGCTAGAGTGCTGTGGCATCAGCCTAGCTCACAGCAACCTCAAACTCCTGGGCTCAAGCGATCCTTCTGTCTCAGCCTCCCGAGTAGCTGGGACTACAGGCATGTGCCACCGTGCCTGGCTAATTTTTTTTTTATACATTTTTTTTTTAATTGGCCGATTAATTTGTTTCTATTTTTAGTAGAGACGGGGTCTTGCTCTTGCTCAGGCTGGTTTCAAACTCCTGACCTTGAGCGATCCTCCCGCCTCGGCCTCCCATAGTGCTAGGATTACAGGCGTGAGCCACTGCGCCCGGCAAACCGAGGGTATTCTTGGTTTAAACTTGAATAAACTTTCTGGAGCATTCATTATTTGCCAGCCTCTGTGCCTAGAGGTCATGTATATGCTATTGCTTTTATAATAGTTACAAGGACTCTTGGACGTGAGAGTTACTATCATCTCCATTTTAGTGGTGAGAACATGGTTAAGTAACTTGCTCAAAAATGTTGACGATTTTTGAAGCTGCTGATGGGTACGTCGGAGTTCATTGAACTATTTTTCTCTAATTTTGTTTATGTTTCAAATTTTTCATAATACGATGTTATCATTACTATTGCATTTACAGTAACCTCCCCAAAAGCACCTAGCTCACGAGTAGAGCTTGTGGTTTCAAATCCAGATCTATTCACTCGTGAAGTCCAAGTTCTTCAGCATGACTGTACCGTTGACAACTGCCCAGTTGACAATGTTAGCCAACATCTCCCTGACGCCAGAACAACTTCCTAGAAAACCAAAACCCAAACCAAAACGAGTCAGTCCATGTGATGTTCTCAGCAGCAGGCAACCGTCCTAAAATGATTCTTGGGTCGAAATTCCTGAGTGTGTCACGTTACAGAAAAAGTGAACATGGCTAAGTGTTTTTTTTTTTCAGACCAATCAAAGCCGCATCCTCACTAGGAATAAGCTTTATTTATTTATTATTTTACGTACCATTTGTGGTCTAAACAACCTCTTCTTAACAAGTACCGCAGGCCCAGGAACAGCAAACATGGCAGCTGGCTGCAATCCCAGCGCAAAATGAGCACCACATTTGCTGTTGCCTGGGTATTCAGCCCTCAAGATAGAAACCCGTCTCAAATAATGACCGGTGGATCTTTGAGACTGGGTCACGTGATTCTTTTTATTAAACACCTAACAGCAATACCCAGCTCAAGTTTCTGTAACCAATCACTATTGACTTTAAGGCTTCATTCCCTTGTTTCTTAAAGTGATGTATAAGATATACTGGTTTTCTAAGTAAAAGCTGTAAGTTTGTTTTCTCCTGGGAGAATCTTCCCAACCCCTGTGTTACACGTTCCCATCCTTAGACATTGCGAAACCAGGCTTAGGACTGACCCTGACACCAAATCTCTCGTAACAATTATGAACAACTTTTAGCCCCAAATGTTAGATACTTTGTCCCCAAGCCTTGCCTTTTTATTATATTTTTGGGGAAACGTGAGATTTCTCCCTCTCGCCAAAGTTTGATTTAAGTGGCCCTCGGATTTGCCTGGGGGACAGTTTCTGGAGAAGCAGGGAGTTCTGGGAAGCGTCAGCCGTCTGTCAGGGGACAGACATTGCTTAGTCTGTAAAAAGAAAAAAGAGAAACTTCTCTGTAGAGCTTAAGAACATAAACCAGAAAGAAAAAAAAAGGCTGTTGGGTTGTGTTCTTTACTTATCATGAAAATGGCTTATTCCGATAATCCTTCTCAGGGGAGACCCCTCTGATGCTGTGGTTTTTGGAACACAGAGGAAAACATTTTGATGCGTTGAGGATGCTGATAAGGAAGCCAGACGACAATGATCTTCTTGGCCAAATCTGTTATTCCGTAAACATCCAGAACAGGTATAAATCATTTAAATATTTCAAAAAGTATTTTAAAAGCCTATCTACCTCTTGCTAAAATAAATGACTAAAAATTGATATAGTTGAGCCAATGGGTTATCTTGGCATCAGGGAGGAAAGATCTAAAATCCAACAAAGATTCACACCACTCCATACCCACCCTAGCCCCGTCACCTGTGAATTCAAGCAGACGTGTCCTTGTCATTCTCAGGTTTGATGTCTTCATCCAGGAGTTTTTATGCTTATCAAGCCCTACGACCCCTTTCTATTACAAATATTTGATAACATAGTCAACAATTTGAAAAATATTAACGTGATGAACTCACTAAAATATAGAGGAGAAATAAAGAAAGTTAATTTGTAATAACACGTATTTTAAAATACAAGTGCTCAGGCCTGACTACACCAGAGACATGCTGATGCGTGCATTCACGTATATCCAATCATCACAGATTTTAGAAGAGTTGGCATATTCACAGAATGTTGTCCATTTTTTCACTTTCCGTTTGATAATTTGAAATAAGAACTAAGTACATTCATACATACATGCATAGCCTTAACCACGAGTCTGACGGTTACAAACTCAAACTGATACTCAGACTCAAATTTTTACAAGTGGTATCATCGTTGGTGACTGGCGATGTGATTTTCTGAAATGGTGAACAATGCTTGGTAAAACTGAAGGTAATTGACTATAACCTACCCTCTGTAGTTGCAGTCCTGGGATATATACTAACAAAGCATTATCTAGATGCTTTATATAGATATCCATATCTGTCTATAATTATGTAGTCTAGGTTTCACACAAAATAATTATATGCAGGTTTTCAACCAAATGGATGTCCAGCAATACATCTGAAAGTCGTCCAAGAATCAAGAAAATTTCCCTCTTTGTGTGTCCATCTCATGCTCTGTAGGATGCCTACAACTCCCAGACCTCACCCCCTCCACGCCAACAGCGTCCGCCAGTGGTGACAACCTAAATCAGATTTCTGAAAAGCCTCCTGATGGCTCTGCTGCCTTTGAGAACCAATGTCTACTGGAAACATCTAGCCCAAACTCTCCAATTCTTTCCCACAGAATTTGTGCTGTGGTCCCCCAAGGGATGCTCCATTCCTACCTTCTTCCTTGATCCACCTCCTTCATCCCTTACGGAGCCCGGACAAAGCGGTCCCTCACCCTGGACAAGGCCTGCCACTAGCCTGCCAGCTGGACAAGTGATCTCCTACTGCAGAATCATTACATTAATTATTTCTAGGGTTCACATCAACAGCTAATTATCTGCTAACCCGTGCTTGTATTTGGAAGTTTCGTATGGACGTGGCTCATCCTCCCAATCCAACTGTAAACTCCTTGAAAGCTGTCTTCTCAGTGTTTCCTATTAACACAGTTCTGTAAAGGCACTTGTGGACCAAGGTTGAGTTAAGGAAGCTAAAGTCTTGGGGAAACAGATTTCATACTTTTTGTGCAAATGTGGAGCAATCCGGACTATAACTCAAACTTCCAAGTCAATATTCCGTCCAAATGTTATCTCCACCGTACAAATTCATACCAACCCCCATTCACAGTGCCCGGTGGTCTTGCTCACACCCATCTGGACCAGATTTCTATGACGCTCAAACACCAATCCATCCACCTTTTCTAAAGCAGTATTTCTCAAACCGTGGTCTGTATCTACTGCCTGTGTCAGAATCAACTAAAGATACTTACTAAAAACAAAACAAAAAGCCAGTGCTGGACACCGTCCCCAAGAATCCACACTCTGAGAAACACTGCTCTGTAGAAGATGTATCCACTTGATTAAGCTAATTTCTTTATCATAGAACCACTCACCCACGTTTCCTGAATGCGATTAGGCCTTTGACATTAAATGAGAAATCGAGTCAACAGGACAGCCTCTAAGTCCAACTGTATAACCCTACAGACCACAGATCTCGTGAAAAGCACGCAGGCCACAAGGAGTGCCATTGTTTTTGGTAGTTGCCAATAATGCCGCCTAATTAATCTCAGGGTTTCAGCGTCTGGCATCTGCCCATTAGTCCATCAGTATTTTGACTTGCGTCGCGTATCATTTTGCTAGACTAAACCTATATTTCATTCCCTGAAGCAAATATACAGTATAAAAATACGGTATACAAATATTGCATACACATTTGAAAAAAAGCAAATTCACGCCTGACGTCGACCAGGAGACAACTTCACGGGGCGAAAGTCAAGAATGGGAAATTTCCTGAACTGCATTTCTTCTGCTGGATTCGAAACTCCAGGGGGTCAATGACCATCTGTCTTCTTTCCTGCTACCACCTCTCCCGCCTCTTGAGCCTGGCACACAGTGGACAACTTATAAGAATGTATCAAACGAATACATCACTCATATAAAGACATATGGACTGGAACACTCCTCATGAGTGATGGGTGATCATTCACTCATTTGATAAATATTTGTACTTCCTATTGGGTAGATTTAGCTCTGCGAGGCCACTGCCGCTGTTCACGGGAAGTTACGCCTCCTGATGATCCCAACAGCTCCATTAATGGAATATTTAATGTGTCGGGTGTTCTGTGTGTTTCGCAGACGTGACTCATTTGATCCTCACAGAGACCCCAAGGAAACAGGCACAACTATTCCTATTTTGCAGATAAGAAAACCAACGCTTAGAGAAGTGAAGTATCTTTCCCCTTAGAAGCAGAAGAGGCGAGTACAATTAAAGACAATGATCAGAGAGCTGGAGGTCCCAGGGACACACAGGACGAAGTGTCCAGGGGCCCCTGGTGACTGTATAAGGGATGCATTCAGAGGCAGGAGTGACACAGAAGGTGGCAGGGGAGGGGTGGGGCGCACTCTTGAAGGGAGAGTGGCGTGTGCCCAGTGAGAGGACGCAGGCTGGGGATGGGCGCGGAGGAGGAGACAGCACCGTACCCCCTACGCACACAGGTGGGGGAGGAAACAGACAGACCCAGGGGTAAATGACTCAGGAGCTTGCAGAAGATCCAGCTGGAAGCGAGCAGCACCAGGGAGCCCACGCAGCCGCCCACGCTGATGCCTCATGAGTGTCCTGCAAACAGCTTTCAAGTTCCCCGTGCAAGCCTGTCTCCTTTGTTCTCCAGCTCAGCCGACCAAACCCTGTGAGTCATGCCCTGGCCCCCTCGTATCTGCTCTCAGCCAGTTCTCTGCAGGCGCCCAACAGGAGGGCAGATGAAAGATGAAATTATTTATCTGGCTTTCACCGCAGGCTGGGCCAATTGTGATCTCTGATAGGGAAGCCTCTCTCAGGCCCAGTTTAAGGAGTCATCAAAAAGTGAACCGCAAGTAAAGAGAGCATGTGGCACCCAACTCCAGTGCCACGGGTAGGACCAGCTGTAAGCAAGGCCGGGGCAAATGCAGGTGGGCCGGGGAACAAACAGGACCCTGTGGTCCTCATCTCTTCCCTGAGTCTGGGGAGTCTCTGAAATTGAGATTCAGAACTAATGCACCAAGAAAAGCTTAAATGAAGTTAACCAGACGCGGCCCTCTTGCTAACCACACAGGGTAACTCGGGATTTCACGTTCAGGTCTGTTTTTCTCTGCAGCACTTATGCAGGCCAGGATTCCAGCAATGGTGTGAATTTGTAATACAGGGAAAATGCCACAGGTCTCTGTGGGTCTTCACTGGCAGTCCGCCGATTCAGCTCTGCTTGACTGGGTGAAGGACAGGCCCTCAGAATTTGGAGCTATTGGCTGAACTGTTGATTCATTCCCTCGCTTTTTTTTTCATTTTGTTGTTTTGTTAATTCTTTCCTTCCTTCGTCAGGTATTCATGGAACAGGTATGATATTCCTAAAATTTAGGTCTTGCCTGAAGCATCACTCTAGAGCTGCCTTCCGTAATCTATGCCCCACCAGACCGTGTGGGAGCTTCCCTTGTTAATAGCACACTTTTATTTCTCCTTCCCAATACTTAACCACTAGCAATAGTGGCATGGTTATTTGCAAAGAGTTCTTTGATCATTTTCCCTCACGTGATGCTAAGCTCGACGAGAACAGAGCACATCCTCAGCATCCGGTGCCATACCTGACGCGTAGTAGGTACTCAATAAATACTTGACTGTCTTCTTAATGTAAATGACCTTGGACTTGGCACTGATATAGAAAGAAGCCCGGAGTGCAGAGAACATCTCCAACCTAAACAGGCACCTCTTCAACAAATAAAGTTTTAAAGGTTATCGAAATCCTTGAGCTGGAAGCCCATATCCCCGCAGCGCGTGCACAGGAGGATTATAAAGAAAAAGTATCTGGCAGACGGCAAACTGATCCACAACAGCTTCTATAAACGGACCATGAAATAATCAGGTTCCTCAGTCTTTTATTTGTTTCTGGATGGAGTCCCAGGCAGGGAAGATAACCTTCGCCTCAGAACAATGTGGCGCATCATCTGTAAATGTAATGAGATGATGAATTATTCTGGCGTCATTATGCCCGTGATTTATGGGGAGACATTATCTGCTAAAAGCCCCGGCTGAAAGAATATTGATTTCACTTTTACTGAGACAGCCATTTAAAACTTTTTAAAGACAGCAAGTGATTGTTTAAAAGACCAACTTCAAAAAGGCCGGTTTCAAACCGTGCGGTGGGGAGGGGCCAGAGGAGGCAGAAATGGTGATGCAGCTCCTTTAAGAGCCAGGTGGGCAAAGTGAGGTCCTCTTGCCCTGTATTCTCCTGTGACACCTGGTCCTTCTCCCTTGCAGCGACTGGCGGCACTCACAGGATTTTATGCCACGTTTTTCTTCAGGACCCTTCTAGGTTCAAAGCTGGATTTTATTTTGTGGGGGAGAATCGTTTTCTGTCCTTTTGCCCAATGGATGCAGAAATCCAGCAGCAGAGGGTTGATGCTATTTGGTTGTGGTAGCGGTGGTGGCAGGGAAGTCTCCTTTCTTCTTTAAATGCAATTACACAACTTCTCAAATTACATTCTTATGCCAATAAGTAAACCAGGATTTCCCCAGAATAGAGATCACATACGGCAAATTTTAAAAAGGACGAAATGACCCTATGGAGCGGGGTGGTAGATTTGGATCTATGCTAGCGAATCAGAAGAAACATTCTCTTTATAGCATCTTACACTCTATAGCTTGGCTTTCCACCACACACAAGGGTGGATGGAAATTAATATTTGTTGAGTGCTTTCAATGGGCCAGGCACTTTATAACCGTATTCATTGAATCCTCCCAACACATTTCCAGGATAGCAATTATTATCTTCATTTACATACAAGGAAACCAAAGACAGTGCCTGAAATCGAACCCAGGACTATCTTATTTCTAAACCTCTCACTCTTTCCAAGACCCTTCCTGCCTCTCAGTTTGTAAGATCAAGTGTCCTCATCAAGGACATTTTAGTCTTCAGACCATGTTATTTTAAGTATGAGGATAGTGGCTAACTCTTTTTTTTTCTCTCTCTCTCTCTCTCTTTTTGGTCAATTAGGCATAACTTATTTTTCATTTCCTCATGAGGTTGGTCAGTTGATACATATATAATTACCTCTTAGTCACCTCTTGGTCCTATATACTAAACAATTAATTCCTTTTTGGGGGGTCAGGCTATTAAATGAACATCTTGAAGGTGAAGAAGATCTTAGAATCTATCTTAGGAACCAGAAATTGGTGATGTATGGCCGAATATAACCCCAGGTGTGTTTTTTGTTGTTGTAGTTGTTTCTTGGGTTGTTTTCTTTCAGCTAGCACATTCTCTTACGTATATAAACTTACCAAGAGATAATTCATACATGATACACTTCTCCCATTTACAGTATAAAATTAAATGGTTTTTTTTTAGTATATTCACAAAGTTGTATGATCACTACAGTCAATTTTAGAACATTTTAATCTCCCCCCAAAGAAACTCTATACCAATGATTAGTCCCTCCCCCTCTCCCTGAAATAAATCCCCCAGCTCTAGTAAATTACAGTCTAATTTCTATCTCTAAATATTTGCCTCTTCTGGACATTTAACATTAATGGAATCAGGCCATGTGTTGTCATTTTTGACTGTCTTCTTTCATGTAATAGAATGTTTTCAAGGTTTCTCTGTGCTGGACCGTGTTGCCATTTCTTTTTAATGGCCTAATAATATTATATTGTACGGATGTGCCACATTATTTTTGCCCATTCATTAGTTGACAAACATTTGGGTTTTCCCACTTTTTGGCCGTTATGAATAATGCTGCCATGAACATTTGTGTACAAGTTTTTGTGTGGACATACGTTTGCATTTCTTCAGCACCTACGTCTACAAGTAGAACTGTTAGATCACATAGTAACTCTAAAGTTTTGAGGAACTTCCAGACTGTTTTTCAAAGTGGCTTCAACATTTTTAATTCCCACCTGTGGCATATGAGGGTTCTGATTTCTCCACATTCTCACCAACATTTCTTATTGTTTGTATTTTTATTACAGCTATCTTAATAGGTATTAGGTGGTATTTCATTACAGTTTTCATCTGCATTTCATTTTGGCTAAAGACGTTGAAAAATCCTTGTATGTGCTAATTGGTAATTTGTATTTATTTTTTGTGCTAATTGGTAATTTGTATTTATTTTTTGGAGAAATGTCTATCCACACCCTTACCATTGTTTTATTGGGTTGTCATTTTATTGTTGAGTTGTAAGAGCTCTGTATATAATCTAGGTACAAGTCACTTATCAGATACATAATTTGCAAATATTTTCTCCCACTTTGTGGGTTGCCTGTTCACCTTCCTGGTGGTATCCTGTGGACGCAAAAGTCTTTAATCATGATGAAGTTCAAGTTATCTATCTTGCCCTTTGTTGCTTGTGCTTTCGCCGTCATATCTATCAGTAAGAACCCACTGCCTCACAAAGCCATGAAGCTTTACTCCCATACTTTATTCTAAGAGTCTCAGAGTTTTAAGTCTAACATCTAGACGTGTGACCTGTTCTGAGTTAATTTTTGTGTAGAGTGTGAAGAAAAGGTCTAATTTCATTCTTTTGCATGTGCTATCATTTACCTCTCCTGGTACCCTTGTAGAAAATAACTTGACTATTAACGTGAGGGTTTATTTCTAGACTCTTACTTCAATTTCATTGATCTATATGTTTATGTTTATGCCAGTACCACACTGTCTTGATTCCTGGCTTTGTAGTAAGTTTTTAAATTAGTAAGTGTGATCTCGTCAACATTTTTCTATCTTTTCCAACCTGTTTTGGCTATTCTGAGTCCCTGGAATTTCCATATAAATATTAGGATCATCTTGTCAATGTCTGAAAAAAACAACTAGTTCAGATTTTGAAAAGGATTACATCGAACCTGTGGATCAATCTAGGGAGTATTGACATCTTAACAATATTAAGTCACCCAATCCATGAACATGGGATGACTTTCCTTTTATTTAGGTCATCATTAATTCCTTTCATCAGAGTATTGGTTTTGTACTTCTTTCATTAAATGTATTCCTTTGTATTTTACTCTATTTGGTGCTATGACGAGTGGAATTAATTTGATAACATCATTTTCAGTTTGTTCACAGTTGATTTTTGCATATTGATCTGTGTCTTATAAACTTGCTGAACTCATTTATTAGTTTTAATAGTTTTCTTATGCTTTAGAGTTCTCTATATACAAGATCATATCATCTGCAAATACAGATACTTTTACTTCTTCCTTTTCAAACTAAATGCCTTTTGTTTCTTTTTCTTGCCTAATTTTCTGACTAGAACCTCAAGTATAATGTTGAGTTAAAGCGACAGGAGTAGACATTCTTATCTTGTTCTTGATCTTACAGGGAAAGCCTTCAGTCTTACCTTTAAGTATAATGTTAGCTGTGAGTTTTTTTGTAAATGCCCTGAAGTTGAGGAAATTTCTTTCCATTCTTAGTTTATTGTTGTTGTCATGAAGGGGTTTGAGATTTTTGTCAAATAGTTTTTCTGTAGGGAAAGGATAGGGATAATCTCTCCATTTTAAGATCCTGGATTTAATCACTCTGCAAAGTCCCTTTTGCAATATAAGGTAACATTCACAGGTTCTAAAGATTAGCACATGGATGTCTTGAGGGATCATTAGCCAGCCTCCCACAGCTTCCTGCTGGCCAGATTTAGCATGTAATGGCTGGAACTCTAGCAGCCATGGACCATGAGGATGATGACCACAGCCTATGGATGTCTTGGCAGAAACTAGGAGAAATGTGGAACCCTAATGAGTTTTTGGGCACCCACAACAACCGCTCTGGGGGGAAGGGCACTGTCATTTTGTTTAGCCACTAAAATGTGATAGAAATTAGGTTGTTCCATTTCAAGTCTAGTCCTCAAGAAGCCTTGCACCTTCTGCTTTTTCTACCCTGACACTGATGTGGGAATACATCTAATATAGTCATCGAAAGATGAAAGACATGTGGTCCCCTTGGCCAAAGCTGGACAACCTGCAGATATGTGAGTGAGGCCATCCTAGACCAGCCAGCCCCCACCAATCTGCCAGCTGATCACAGACATGTGATCAAGCCCAGCCAAGATCAGCCAAACCTGGCTCAGGTCAGCAGAACTGCTGGGTGATCCATAGACCCTTAAGGAAGAATAAATGATTATTGTTCTAAGCCTCTGAGTTTTGGGCAGTTTGTTACACTATAATAGCCTATTGATAAAGCTGCCAAAAGAATAGCAAGAAAATGTGTCACAAATATAAAATATAAATAGTCTAAGAATTACATGCAATTTTGAATTATCTTTACTTTTTACTTCATCTAAATATGATATGCATAAACTAGTGGTATGCAAGATAAATTTTAAAATAACATGAATAAACCTTTCAAAAAATTTAATAGCTATGTGTTTAGAGTAACGGACATTACCTTGCTTTCTACGAACAATAGTCACATGACGTTTTTGCCCTAAAGAAACTGTTTAAAGCAAGTAAGTGTCCCACTCAGAAATATTAAGTAGACAGTGGTACAGGTGGTGAGCGGAAATTGTAAAATCTGTGCAATTGGGAAATGAACGCCTGAGGCTTGGGAAAGGTGGTGGAACTTGGCTATTCAGGTCACCTGCCTTAACCCTTTACCTACGTGCCTTCCTTGAGCATTTGGCAATTCTTGGAGAATGTTGGCCTGAAGGAATTTATGTTCCAAGTCTAGGGCAACAAAACTATCATGGCGTGTTGATGGGAGGCAGAAAACAATTTTATCAGATAAATTCAGTTTTGCGGGCCCAGCCTCTATGTGTATGTATGCAGACATGCGTCACTTACTGTTTACACAGGGTCTTATCTGAGGATCTCATTACCCTTCACGGGCTTAATTAAACCCCACGATACCCCTGATGAAACAGCTATTATGTTAGGTGGGTAAATTGAGACACTCTTCATCAAGGCTCCTCAAGCCGATGAGGCAATCTGCCTAAGGACAAACGGGAAATGATTATCCAAGCTGTGAACAGAAGCTGCTAGTCTTTCTCTTTGGTTCCGACTCTAACCACCTTACCGCAGAGCCCGAGGGAGGAGAAAATCACCTGCTTTTAACCGTTCTCAGAATACCATGAGACTGTCTCTCTCTTGCTCTGACCTTACTCCTATTAAAGTAGGGAAGAACAACTTGCTTGCCTTTTTTTTTTCTTTTTTTTTTGATCACAGATAAATAAGCGCCTTGTTCTTTCCATGGAGTATATCCCAAACAAAGGCTTTTTCAGAAGTGTTTTTGGAATGATCTACCTGTTGCGTTGGGGCAGACACCAAGAATCTCTGCTTTTAGGGAGCATTTTAATCCCTTATCTTAGAAAGCTTTGTCAGTGTAAATAGGCTTAATGCTGTGTGTTTTCCTTGCCGGGGGTAATGATCCGTGGCCAAGCGTAATCTTTGGCTCATTCAGACTTCCTGGAACCATGGGTTCCAATCCTGCCAGGTCAGCTTGGGCCTTTATCTTTCCAAATTAGATAAATGAAGCAGAAGAAAGTTTACCATGTTGGGACTTCTTGGCTGAGATTTTGGAAACCAAGGGTCTAATTTAAAAGCCTTAGTTCTTTGAGAAAAGTTGTTGAGTTTACCTTGGCTCACTAGATCAAAGCTAAATACTGCTAGTTAAGCACCTCTGTAAAAGGGCTAATAATATTTTCTTTTGGAAGATTTTGCCAGAGTTTTTTTTTAAAAAACAGCTGCCGTCCATGAATGTTGTCTAGATGATCAGATTAGTTTTCTTGTATTGTCCACGTTGCACTGAAATGTACACACACGCTCTAATTATTCTCAATGCACGTTATTTTTTTACTCATACCTTTTGTTAGATGTTCACACGGACCTAGAACCATTGACTCATGGAGGCTCATAAGAAAAGGTCAGTAGGAGCCAGTAGACCTGTCGGGAGGAGGATGTACCAGCTTCGATTGTGTCTGTTCACATCACTCCCAATGACTTTGCAGAAATCTCTCAAGCCAAGCGATGTCACTTTGGCCAGTGGACAAACGAACAGAAGTCACAGGTGCACCTTGTAGTTCCTGTCTTTGAAGCACATGAGCTGCCCATTCCTCCCCTTGTTTTCATCCCATCCTGGCTGAAGGTCTGCACGATGGAAGGAGCTGGAATTTATATCCGATCTCGAGACGAAAGGAGCACATCAAAGATGGCAGAACAACAAGCTGAGAGGCTCTTAGAGAGACATGATGTGGTTAGAGTCCTCCTGAAGAGCGTCCTTGGATGCTCCCAGCCTGAGAACGTGGTGTCGAGCATGGCCCAGGGGAACCTCAGGGGCTGGTCGTCACGGAATAAGGTAGTGGCGGTGGGCAAAGCAACCTTGAGACTTCCCTGCCACGTTTTGTTTTATCTTTATTTCATTTTCATAAAATGATGGATGTATGCATTGCTTGCAAAATAGAGATTGATTTAAAAGGCCTAAAAGTCATCAAAAAAAGAAGATTTAAAAAGAAGCAGCCACTCCGAAGTCTGCCTGACAAACTTTGGTCGCACAAGAGGAAATCACAGTATGCTGGATGGTGGCGTGGAGTTACAGGAGGAGGGTTGAGGGTATCCATGATGTTTCAGAGTGGTTAAGAGATCTGGTATACCTGAATAGATCCTGCCTCATCTCTTCCCAGCTTTGAAATCCTTAGGGAAGCCTCTAATTTTCCCTAACCCATAAGGCTATTCCGAAGCTTCAGTGATATCGTGACTCTGAAATGCTTTATTTAGCCTGGCACGTAGTGAGTACTCAGTTAGCTGATTATTATTTCCAGTTCTTTATAGCATTTTCCCAGCTCTGCAACCTTCTCCTTATCATTTCCTCAAGCTCCTTAGCATTTTTCTTTTCTTTGTTTTTTCCCCCTCTCTCGACATAAAAAGGATTGACCCGTACTTGCTACTGAATTCTAACACTGTCAGGAGGTTGATTAAGTTCAAGAATTCAGCTTCTATAAAAATAAATCAGTACCCTGTTTTATGGAAGCTTAAGGCTCAAATTCTACAAAACACGTTTACATTTAATGACAAGTACCTGTGCCATGAACATGTCATTGTTAATTCGTGTTTCTATGGCGAACGGCACTAAACAATAAGGTATTCAGACAAATACCCTGATGTCATGTAGCGGGGAAAAAAAGCCTTCTTTACTTTTTAATTCTTAACTCCAAATGCCCTTTGCCCCTCCTGGCTCACTATTAGATCAGAGTAGTTATTATTACTGAAACATAAGGTTAACATTTCCCTCGTCACCAGGGTTAGAATTTGCATACTCCTGCATAATTCTTGTGCCCAGCTGCTTATATGCTTCATCTTTCATCTTGGTGCGCACAAGTCATCTGGAATTTCTTAAAACTGAACTATTCATAATAACAGCCTTGAAAGGACTTCAGGAGGGATGTTGAGTTCAACATTTTAGCAGGCATCTTTCACATAAATAGAAAGCTTCAGAGCCTCGTGAAGACATGAACGGTTCTGACTGAAAAGTCTAATATTGACCACATGGGCTAAATGATTGCAGGACAAATTTTTTATTGCGTTATAAATCTGCCAGAAACAACAGCAAAAAAGGTCATCAATCTCTTCCTTACTTACTTTGTGGAGGTTTTTAAAAAATTACTCTCTTTACCTTCTCTCTGTTTCCGAAACAAAACTAGGGTACCCAATGTTGTCACGACTTCCATTTGTCAATGATGTTTCTTGGAGAAGCCGTTGAAACTTGTAGGCTAGACGAGAGGAAATCACAGAAAAACTGAAGCCGTCTTTAAAAATCAAGATTGGCTGAAGTAAGGAAGTAACTTCCACTTTATAGCGGAATCAAAAGAGATCGGCCAACAGCCGTTATGCGAAATGAAGGAATAGTAGCAAAACAGAGTAGCTCAAAAGGAAGAAGACACGGATTCTAACCTTGACTTTGCTTGTAACTTGATGTATTTCCTTTAGCGAATCACTCAGCTTTTCAGTAGATAGTCCTCCTGGTTACAAGTCAGAATCCAGTCCAACTGGCAAAAAGGACAAGTGAAAACAGTGGGAGGGCAGAGGCCCTGGCTGCCTCACATAAAAGGTCCAGGGGTGTATTTGGTCCAGTTGAGGCTGGACCTGGGCACTTCAATGATGTCACCAAGAAACATGTTTCTCCCCGTCCCTCAGCAGGTTGGCTCCACTCTCAGGCAGGAGAGTGGAGCCATGAAAAGAGAGTCATCAGCATTTCCAGTTTACATCTGTCAGTTTAGCTATCCCAGTGGAAAGAGAGCTCCCCGCTCCTAGCAGTTCCCATAAGAGACCCACGGTCTTAGAGAACCCCTTCTGACCTCAGACGCCACCTTGAACCAATGGAAGATACAAATTGCCCAGGTTTGGGCTACACGCACCACGTATCACATGGGCTGCAATTTGAGGGGGTGTTTGCCCAAAGGACAACCAGGGTAGCATTACCAGAAAAAGTGGGAAATGGATGATAAATGGTGGGCAGGCAAAACCAATAGACGTCCCCTCCAACCTCTCTTGGAGCTCAAAGCACTCAACAAAATGCAGAATTTGGAGTTGACGATGGGGAGATTTTTACTCTAAGATTCAAACTACAATACCTTTAAGAAACTTCCGAGGAAGGAAACTGAAACCCAATATCCCTTCTCCTCCTCTATCTTTAGTAATGGAACCCTAATTCTATAGAGGCACAGCTGCCCAGCAAAGAACTATTATTTGCATGCTCCTACGTACGTGGTAGGCTGAATTACGGCCTCCGAAGAGATCCCGGCCTCAGTCCCTGGATACTAAGAATGTTGCCGTACATCGTAACAGGGTCTTTGCAGGCCTCATGAAGTTAAGGATTTTGAGACGGGGAGATTATCCTGGATTATCTGGGGAGGCCCTAACTGCAACCACAGATGCCCTTATAAGAAGGAGGCAGAGGGAGATAACATACAGAAGGGGAAGAGGCTGCGTGACCACAGAGGCAGAGGTTGGAGTGATGCCATCACAGCTGAGCAGTGCCAGCGGCCACCAGAAGCTGAAGAGGCAAAAAGAGGATTTTCCCCCGGAGTCTCCAGGAGGAGCACATCCCTGTTGACACTTTGATGTCACTGGTGAAACTGAAAGAGAACTGTGAGAGACCAGATTTATGTTGTTTTAAGCCACTGAGTTTGTGATAGTTTGTCACAGCAGCCCTAGGAGACTATTAATAATCAACTGAGTTCTGGCAAATAAAATACGAGCAGAAAGAAGGTGGCTCACTTCCAGCTCATGGCCCTCAAGGGAAAGGTGATACCCTCTCTCTTTTGTCCAGCTGGCTGGAATGCAGACATGGTGGAGAGAGATCTTGGGCCCCACCCACCATGTCGATAAATGCAACAATCCTTGGTTGGCAGAGCAACAAAATAGAAGGAGCCTGGGTCCTGAATATCCAGTCTGAGCTTCCAATGTGAGATATAAATAAAATCCCACCTTGTTTAAGTCGCTGAATTTTGGAGTGTCTTATTACAACTTATCTGTATTCTAACAAAAATGACCATTCTCGTCTGCCATGAGACTGCACCTCAAAGGCTTCCGATTACAGGGAGTGTCATTAAGCAACAGTCAGCGGCTACGATCTGGAATTCACTACCATGTCTGTACACATCTCATAAATCCCACAAGCTGCTCCCCAACAAGTGACTGGGCATGGTGGAAAAACTAAACCAGTCCCACTCCTGGGAGACGAGGGATTCTTCTAACAGCCAACCTTGGCTCAAGGATTCCCCAGTGGCCCTGCCAAACCTCCCTTAGACATCATGGCGGCCTACGTAAGAGGCTTTCACCCCAACCTTCCTTCCTGCCCCATTCTCTCTCTCAAATGCTTCCTCTAATTAGATCCTTGCTCATTTAATCTCATTTTGTCATCTGCTTCTCAGACGCATGTGCCATCTTTTCTCAAAAATTCACAAACAATGAGATCTTCTGGTAAAGTAAAAAATAACAGGAATCTTATCAAGCAGTAGAAGTAACTTGGTGCAAACATATTTTGTAAATACCCAAGGCACCTCTCCATGAAACCAAAGCAGAATACTTGGCCATCTTAAACAACTTTATTTTCCCCCAACAACCTCTTGATCACTTCTAAATTCTCCTCTACTCCTTGGAAATAAATTAGGAGGGCTATAAAGTTTTCTGTCAAGATGTCACAAACTGTATGTTATTGGCTATTCTGAACAAGAGGCTGAAAAGTAAAATTCCATCAATTATCCAGTTGCTTTTCCTAAATATCAAACGTGTAGTTGGCAGATGCCAACCAGGTGGAGGATTCAGGATGGCCAGATTTTTTCATTAATTCTTGACTTGATTAAAGCTAGCGTAGATGCAGTTGATTATCTCTGAGTCTCTGCATGGTTGCTTGTTTTTGTCTTGGTGGGTGCTAATCCCTCATCCTGGTTGTGCAAATGTCCACACAGCATGAAACCTTGCTTAACTCCCCTGATCAGAAATTCCTGCTCTGTTCTGCTATAGTCTATGGTTGGCACCTTTCATCATCATTTATTTGTTCCTACTTAGTATGTTTCTCTCCTGGACTGTCATGCTTTTTCTGCATTTGAGTAGTCCTGTAACTATCACCCATACCATGTCTGTCTTCATCACGCATTTGCTGAACTGAATCCAACATGAAAGAGTTGAGAAGTGGGTGCTCTCATACTGCTCGACACCGACAGTTCTTGAATTGATTCTGTCACCGCGGTTGGGAACTTCCCTCTAGGAGTGGTTATTGGGATGAGAAAACATGACATTGAGAGGATCTCAGGAAAGGAAATGTCTGCTCTTGACAAAAGCTTTGAACACAAGATGTGGCAGATAAAATAGAGACTGATGAGTTGTCTTCTTTTCATATGAGTTTATTTACAACCATGCCAACTGAAGGAAGACTCTAAGAAGCATGCTCTGTTCATTGTTGGGTGTAAAGGGGGTGTGTGTGTGTGTGTGTGTGTGTGTGTGTGTGTGTGGTTTGTGTTCTGTGGGGGAAAATTGCTTTTTTGCTTTGTACATTGCTCTTTTTTTTGGCCTGTTTTCAGAAAACAAAGCTTTTCTACCGAACCTCTGAAAACAGCTTGGTATATTCTTTTTAATGATGACGATGGAGAGCTGTCACTGACGTGACTCCCAAATAAACACATTTGTTTAAGTCTCAAAGCTGTTTTTTTAAAATATTAAATGAAAACCCTTTATCTAAACATGGTAATAAGAAAATATTATGAGACACAAACCTCTTTCCCCAGAATCAGTCTGGTTCTTAAGGGAACCAGGCAGGTCACACATGCTGATATGTGACTACAGGCTGCTTTCTCCTTGGTGGAGAATTGAGCTCGACACACAGGAAGAGTGAACATGGCTTTTACTTCCACATTTCCCACCAAGAAAAGCTCCCCAACTGTATTTTCCCTTCTAAAATCACTTGTTCTGCAAGTAACAACCTTTGAGGAATAAAAATATTCAATCATTTCTCCCTTCCTCGAGCCTTTTTCTTTTTCACCTGAGTCAGAACTTAAATGGAACCTAGTCTTTGCCCAACGTTACATTAGCCGTAGAAACACACCCATGTGGAGGGATTATTAATCCTCAAAGAGGCCACAGCAGAAGTTGATGAAAGCTGAAATGTATTTTCACAGACGGTTGTGCTCTGATGTGTGTGATTTGAAAAATATTAAGCAAAGCAATATTCTATTTCTGTTTTATCTATTCCCTGAAAGCAATTATGACATGAAAAGGTAGACAGGCAGGACACAGTTAACAAACAAAGACCAAAGAGTTGTCATCGGGTTCGGAATGTTCTAGAAAATAAATGAGGGCCACTCGCCAATGTGACTGTAAAATATCGCCATGAAAAATCTATATTGCGAACATCCACATACCTACAGCCCACATCACAGTTCGATGAAGCAGGAGATAAATGGGCCAACATTGATTGTTTTTACAGGAATATGACAATCCCTCAAAGAAGAGAAACAGAATGTCTCTCCCTTCACATAAAAAGCAAATTACAGATGAAAAAAAAAATCACTGCTTTCCAACCAAGATTCAATTAAAAAAATATGTCTGGCTTTGACAGGGCAAATTCCAGGAGTAGTGTATTTTCACGGAAGTTGGTCCTAAAGGAAAGATTTGAGTGCTACAAAAACCTATGGAACTCTACACAGCTTGTCATGATTTTTTTCTGTAATACTAAGTAAGGATTTCCTCCTCCATACCTCATATTTTTTCCCCTAACTGATCCTGCAAGGCGGTGCTGTGTTTGCGACAGTCTGTTTCCTTTCTGAAAATCACACTGTCTGATAGTCGCACTGCGGACGTTGACTAGTAGTTAGCACTGCCTTACCGCGATGCCGTAGCGGAGAGAGCTTTCCTGAGGACTGTGCGTGTGTGAACACAACACACGCGGTTAAGTGGCAGGACAAAACCGTGGAAATGAAGACCAGAGGCAGCTCCCCCTGTCCCATGCAATGCCGCGAGGACACCACCGATGGCATTGTTGAGTTAGAAGGCGATTCTAACTCAGGGACAGCCACATCTGTCTTCAGAAACGTCAGGCAGGAGCGATTGTCTTTGTGTCTTTCGAAGGGTCAAGCCAACGCTAAGAACTGCTGAAAGTCACATGATTTTTTTTTTTTTTTTTGAGACAGAGTCTCACTCTGTTTCCCAGGCTAGAGTGAGTGCCATGGCATCAGCCTAGCTCCCAGCAACCTCAAACTCCTGGGCTCAAGCAATCCTCCTGCCTCAGCCTCCCAAGTAGCTGGGACTACAGGCATGTGCCACCATGCCCTGCTAATTTTTTGTATATATATTTTTAGTTGGCCAATTAATTTCTTTCTATTTATAGTAGAGATGGGGGTCTCGTTCTTGCTCAGGCTGGTCTCGAACTCCTGACCTTGAGCAATCCTTCCGCCTCAGCCTCCCAGAGTGCTAGGATTACAGGCGTGAGCCACCGTGCCCGGCAAGTCACACGATTTTTGAGCCAAAACTTGTGGGCACGTTCCTCTCCGCCTTGTCACCTGTCATCCACTCTGTCCAGAGCATCATTAGGGTTTCTAGACACCCTGCTCTGGGTCTTGTTATAATGCTCAGAATGGCCGTCAGGGACAGGAAAGGAGCTCCAATAGCCAGGCCGGAGCTGTGTGGATAAACACTCGCATTCGGGTGTTATCAGGCTGTCCCATTTGCCTCATCGGGCCGTTCTTCAGCTGACACCGTGACCCTTGAAAAGCCACAGAAGGCATTTCTCTAGTTCTTTCCCCTCATCCTCCAGGCAGCGCGGCCTTTATTCCTGGTCCCCTCTTGCCCTTGGGAGGTAATTGCCTACACTTCGGTGCCTGTATTACATATGTTTCAACCTGTTCCCCAAACGTTAACTGTTTGGGATTAAAATAGTTTCGGAGAAGTATTTTCAGCCTTTGCTTGAACTCCTGCCAAATCTATGGCTCTCCGCAGAAAGGAAAATGCTGAGCATTAAAAACGAAAATGAGGATTAGTCAGAAACAGATAATAAATAGCACATTACTGCATGTGGCAGAAGGAAAGAGAAAAGAAAAAAACCCAAATTGTTTGTATTTTAATGGTTTAACCATGACAACGGTTTGAGGTCTTAGTCAAGGTAAGAGGAATACAGGTCTGTGTCAAAAAGCGAGAAGAGAGGGAGGCTTTACCATGGAAACCATATCAGACCGTTGGTGTTGTTTATACAGCCAGATTAAGAGAGTCTACTTAAGAATTCGCACAAGGCATTATTTGCAATGCAAATATTAATAGCAGTAAGAAGCAATGCGCTAAATCGTGGTGAGGATGATAACAAAGCTAGGGGCTGGGACTAAGCTCTGCAGGACTATGGTTTTCTTAATGTTAGGCTAATAAAGGGGCAGGGTGAGCTCCATCGGACCTTCGTCAGAGTCTCTGCACGTTTGGTTGGGGGGTGGCCTGGCTACCACTTGAGAAGGAGGTCACCACAGTGGTCAAATCATAACAAACGCCACCACCACAACTTCCGTATTCTTAAAAAAAGGAAAAAAAAAATCCCACCCCATTAGGTTGATGTATTATTATCATGCACGTATTAGAAATGAGAAAAATCAAGGCCCAGAGAGAGGGTAAGCGACATGCCCAAGGTTATGCAGTTGAGAGATGACACTCGCTGCAGAGATAGCACAGCTCACGCGAATCCCTCCTTACCCCCACGCTATCCTGCCTGCCGACATAGTGGCTGGGAGAGCTACGACGTGTGTGTGTGCCGTGTGTCTCTGCAGAAGGAGGCATGTAGCCAATTGCTTGCGTATTTGTTCATGCATTCAACAAATACATGTTGAGCACCTACTATGTGCCAGGCATTCACGCCAGAGTCTGGGGCTTTCATGATAAACAAGCAGGTGAGCTCCCTGCTCCTTTGGAATTTACAGTCTAGTTGGGGAGATTGGTGGAAAAAAACATCAAGCTACCTCCAGAACTATGGAGGGAAATATTCTCAGATAGTTCTGGAAGGTAAACATGCTTCAGAATTGCTTATTAAAATACAAACTGCCGGGGGACCCACAGTTTCTGATTCAGTAGGTCTGTGTTTAAGCCCAAGAATTTGCATTTCTATTAATACCCCAAGTTCCCAGAGGACCCTGCTGGGCCAGAGCTTGGGGACAGTCCCTTGAGCTCTGTTGCTCTCAGGGTCATTTGGTTGGGGGAGAAATGCTTCTTTACGTTGCATAGCACATACCTTGGAGGCAATCCTATGTTTAAGAAGAATAGTCACTGACCTCTACAGGTATGATTTGAGGTCTGCCAGCAAGACTCTCACCCCGCCTTAAAATATCAACATGCTCCCTAGGATGGGTACCATTCGGCCACCAGCCGCCGTCTACACGTGGGACCTGACGGACTGGGACACAGGACAGGCAAGTCTTGATAACATAGTACTGAAAGGAAAAGTAAGACGTGAGGCCAGGCTGTGAAGTCTTGAGTACATCATTGAGGAATCGGAAGGAAATATTCAAGATATTGACACCCTAAGGCATGGAGACACTAATGGGAAGAAGAGAACCACTACAGGGGAATGTTTTACTAATCAATCCAAGAAACACATCTGATCCTTACAGGTAATGATACCCTACCGTTTAATTGACATGATGATTAAAATTTCCTCCAATTTCCTGGGTCTGGTTCTAACACATGCCAAAAGAAATAAATAAATAAAAAGGAGAAAAAGAAAAAAAAAGCTTGAGAATTTCTTGTCTATGAAAAGGGGTTTTCCAGATTCATGGCCTTGTCTACTGGAAATACACATAGCAAGAAGGAAAGGCCGTACTGGGAAAGAGCCAATTTCTCTGAAATCTATATGTGGATATCCGTGGGAACAATAATATACATACATACACACACACACACACACACACACACACACACGTGATGTTTTTTCAGAAGTGAATTGCAGGCTGGATGCTACACCAGCGGTCCCCAGCCTTTCTGGCACCAGGGATCGGTTTCATGGAAGACAATTTTTCCACGGATTGGGGGAGGGGGATGGGGATGAAGGTGGAGCTCAGGTGGTCATGTGAGCGATGGGAACTGGCTGTATAGATGAAACTTCCCTCCCTGGCCTGCCTCTCACCTCCTGCGGTGTGGCCCCTGGTTCGTAAGTTTCACGGAAGACAATTTTTCCATGGACCTGGGGACGGCAGGGCTGCAGAGCTCTGCCGCCTGGTTCCTACCAGGCCATGGACCAATACCGGTCCACAGCCCAAGGGTTGGGGACCACAGTGCTACGGGGACAAGAGGGCTTGTAATGCTGGGTTATAGAACCATGTGATGGAGAAAGGAGCAATGTAAGTGTTGGCGATTGGCTGACCCTCCTGCTAGGTTGAGTAGACTGAATTTCTAACATCAAGATGCCATTTTGTTGTGCAAATAACCTTACACTGGAACCAAGAAAAAGCATAACAAGTTGGATAAATCAACATCCAACCTTAAAGACAAAGGCAAGTGATTTGGAAAGTCATTGAGGAGCTGATTGTCTATAATATGAGCTATCTGGATTACCTATTTCTTCTCCTGGCCCAGATAACTAAAAGCTTAACTAGTTTTTTCAGTGACTAACTTTCTAAGCTGATGGTCCACAGGCCAAGTATGACATATAGATGTGATTTGTTTGACTTGCACGTTTTTCTGCTTCTTGACGTACCTTTAAATATCGAACTTGATTGACTTAAATGGAACACTTGATCTCCTGTGCACAACCTTGCCCACTGGTCTCCAGTATCTTCTGATTTGACTGGGTGAAACCTTTAAGTTACTGGCCAATCCCCTGGAAAGCCTTGAGTTTTTGACCTTTGCTGTATAGTTTACAAAATTTCCATTCAACTTCGGCATGAGCATGACGTTCCTGTTAATTCTAACAGGACCTCATATTCTTTTTCTCATTTCACCAGTGAAAGATCAGGTTTTTCTGCAAGAATTTTAATTGTTCCTGGGTGAGTGATATAATACTATAGGAAACTTATGGAGGAAATAAATATCTCAGTGAAAGTACAGAATTACTTTGCGGCGTGGGTCACAGTGTGGTCCAGATGGTTGACCTGGTAGGCTCGAACAAATGAATCTGGTCAAAACTGGGAAGTGTCTTGATTTTTAGGAATACAAGCCTGTCACCACCAGACACAAATTAGCTCAGAGAATACATGAAGTTTGAGGAGGTACAGAAAGAGCTGTCTCTTTTTTTAACATTAAGAAGGCTTGGAGAATGTGAAATGCCCCAAGGCGTGTTCATTTTCACTCTGTAATGAACAGGAAATCTACTGCAGTAAAAGCAGAATTAATGATTCAAAAACAGCTGGAGATATCGAAACAGAAATGAATCCCACTTACCTAACTCTTAAAAATGGCGAGAGGGCAAGGCAGGTTGAAAGCCAGCACCGGAAGGCAAGTGAAACGTTGATGTTAAAAATCGGTGGCCGGCCATTTGCAGGACAGTCACGCACAGCTACAGCAAAGCCCCCAAGTGGCAAATCTCACTAATTAGGAATAACGGGGTGATGGTCACTTGGAATCACTGTAAACCCTGTCGTGTGGGCACTTTCTAAGGACATATAGCGGTATTGCTTTCAAGGGCAGAGAGTAACAGCCAATGACTTCCGAAGGACTAAAAGTTCCCACCGGAGCTACCAAGAGATGAAAAATAATTTGTAATTAGCACCTTCGTTGTAGGCCAGGCACTGGTCCTCAGGCTGCACCAATCACTTTAAAATAGTTTGATTTTAAAAAACTATAGGTATCTCCTGCTGTCTTATCTATGCTGTTCGTTTGACCATTTTCTTCAAAGATGATAGAAAAGTTTACTTTAGCCCAAGCTCTTTCCTGAGTGACAAATTCACATTGGTAGTGTATGACGTATTGAAGCTGTCCCATTGACCTGAGAAATTCTTACTGTCACAGTCAGGGCCAGGCTGAAAATTGCAACGTATGTATGTACATATGTACGTGTGGGTGCGTGTGGGTATGCGTAAGGCCTGTCTTTGCCACCTTCTATGTTGGTGTATGTTTTTTGGTTGAACTGTAGGAGGCAAGTCTGCAACCCCAGTGGTTCATTCTGTGGTTTCTGTTTTTGAGTGTACTAAGAAGTTACGGGCATAATGACCAGGGCTTTCCTTCCCCAGTAAATTTGCTCTTAGCTTTTGACCAAATAGCAAACTCATCTGGCAGCTCTGTTTCACCATCATATATATCTTCAAACCTACTCCAGATGGAAAAACAGTGTTCACATCCGAACCGATTTCAACATCAGCTCTTCACCAGAAGAGGTCTTAATAGAATTTCTAAGTCCAAAGCACTTGTTTATTTCCATACCCAGTGACTTTCAGGAGAGGAGTGCCTGAGGAAAAAAAAAACACACTAATTCAGGATGTTTGCAAATGGCTTTATACATTTGGGGATCAGTGTACACGTGGCTTGCTCAGAGATGCTGGAGAAGTCTTCCTGCAAAGTGTCCGATCTTCCTAAGAAAACTCTCTACGGAGGAAGGAAAAGAACTTGCATCAAGTATGTTCTCAGTACCGGGCCCTGAACGATAAGCCTTATGTTCGAAACATGCTACTGTCATCTTCTCACTGAGACTTCACTAGCCACCCTATTTAAAATTATGTTGGCCGGGCACGGTGGCTCACGCCTGTCATCCTAGCACTCTGGGAGGCCGAGGCGGGCGGATCGCTCAAGGTCAGGAGTTCAAAACCAGCCTGAGCAAGAGCGAGACCCGTCTCTACTAAAAATAGAAAGAAATTAGCTGACAAAAACTAAAAATATATATAGAAAAAACTAGCCAGGCATGGTGGCGCATTCCTGTAGTCCCAGCTACTCGGGAGGCTGAGGCAGGAGGATCGCTGGAGCCCAGCAGTTTGAGGTTGCTGTGAGCTAGGCTGATGCCACGGCACTCTAGCCTGGGCAACAGAGTGAGACTCTGTCTCAAAAAAATAAAATAAAATAAAATAAAATAAAATAAAATAATAAAATAAAATAAAATAAAATAAAATAAAATAAAATAAAATAAAATAAAAATGTCATGCTCCCTCCTATTTAATTTCTCTCCTTAGCATTTAACACTTTCCAATATAATATAAAATTTACCTCTCTCCACTAAAATATAAGCTTTATGAGGGTAGGAGTTTTGCCTGTTTCTCACTTGTTTGTCTCCAGTGCCAAGAATTCTGCCTGGCAGACAGTAGATACTCAATAAATCATTGTTGAGTGGGTGGGTGAATGACTGGGTATAAACATCGATGGGTGTAATCTCATTATTTTGTGTTCCAGTGGACACAGCAGGAAGACCTGGTCTGGAACCCCAGCTCTGCCTCTTAGGAGCTAGAAGGCCTTAGACAAGGGACAATCTCTCTGAGCCTCAGCTTCCTCGTCCCTGAAACACAGATGATGATAGTTCCTTCCCCATACGGTGGTTGTAAGGCCAGGATGTTCTTTGGCACAGTTCTAGAACACTGTGTAGGTGGTTCAAAAATGTCTCCTGTCATTATTGCTTTTGTCTTTATTGCAAAACCATAAACCGACATGGAAGACTACTGACACGACAGAATTTTGCACCTGCGTATTTCTTCACCCGTCTTTTCTAAAAGTTCCGATGTAGGACCACAGGAAGAAATGGATCGGTGGAGAATCTGCCTTACTCTTGCTCATGTTTTGCAGGCAAAGCCCTTACTTGGGGTTGAGGAGCAGGAAGGGCCTCCTGGACGTGACCCCGTGAAGGTGCCGTGTGTGCAGCTGGCCGGCCTGCCTCCAAGTTGCGTGCTTAGTAAATCAGTAGGGCATTTGGGTCTCAGGCTGTCCACTCTGTTACCTTCCCGAAGCCCTAAACACACTTGAAAAGCAAGTATTTCGCTTCTAGCTCTGGAAAGGAGAACGTGAAAAGAGGCCTGGCTGGGGCAAAGCTCATATTTCAAGGCGTGTCAGGGACCAAGACGGATGCCGTGCGGATAACAGGGGGATGGATGTAAGACGTGATCTCAGGTAGACACACAGCCAGGCCAGCACAGAGGCCGCAACATCCCCCCACCGACCTCGGGATCAGGAGGAAATGGGGCCATAACATTCAAAACCAGGGGCGCTGACTCTCAGAATAAAGAAAGGTGTGAGAGCACTCGGTATTCTGGGCTCTTTGCAAATAATGGTAATATCTTAGCATTGTGCTACACTGGGATTTTGTGAGCATAGATGTTTCTAGATAATCTCTGTTTCCTTACTCCTTATTTTGTGTTTCCTAGTTCTGCTTGCTTTCACAGAATGAACAGTACAGGACACTTTTTGAAAGTTCTTATTCCACGAATGCTTGTCTGGTTCTTACAATAAGCCACTGAAATAGAAAGCATTGACTCGTGTGCCCATTTCACAGATGGGGGCTTAAAGAAGTCAAGTCACTCTCCCAAGGTCATGACACTAGCAAGCAGTGCAGTCAGAACTGCCACCTAGACCTGTCTACATCCAGCTCCTACATAGTCATACACTATAAACTAAATTAGGTTCCCTGTGATGTTCTCGTAGATCTTTTTACTTTTTCTTCATAGCACTGAGCTTAAGTTTTAAAAATACGTCTGTATGTAATTACTTGCTGAATACCTGGCTCAGTCATAAACAATTTTTTTTTTATATCACTGTATTTGCACCTCGGAGCACAGACCTAACTCACAAGAGAGGCTCAGAAAATATTAATATCTGTCAAATACGTGAATAAATACAAAGCGGACAGAAATTGAAATTTCAGGTGAAGATCGAAATTCATTTAGCTTTTTTTATTTCAAAATATTAAGGGGGTACAAATGTTTTTGTTGCACGGGTATCTTTTATAATGCTTAAGTCAGGGCTTTTAGTGTGCTCATCACCCAATAGTGTTCATTGTACCCAACGGGTGGGTTTTTTTTTTCTCCTCCCTTCCCCCCACTCCTCTTTGATAGCCTGTGACTTTTACATCTCATTATGAATAAAAAACACTCAAAACGCTTTTATTCCGTGACTTCTCCCCTTCTAAGGATAAAATCAATGTGTCAAAGTTTCTAAAATCCTTAGCATAATTATTCCACAATAATATGGGGAAATTCAAACAATTGTGCAATTTATCCATTTATTATTTTCTTCTTCCACGAAACGGCTGCCAGCATGTGTCTATCTCGTACACTCTTACCTCCTTTTGCTTCTAGTTCTTAGTAGGTGCTTGGCAAGTATTTGTGCAACAAATCAATGAAAAACACTGCTGATCGGCAGTTGCTGATATTTTAATAAAAGTAAAAATGCTGGCATCTTTATAATCACACGTAAATCTTTTCCCACAGATGCGAACTTAGAGATTTCCAGAGTGAGTTACTTTGTGACTTTATCACATTCAAGACACACCAGAACAACGCAAATCTGACTCAAGGAAGAAACTCCGTGGTCATGAGCCAAGGCTAACGAGAAAAAGCCCTGCTGTTTAAGTCTGGTTTTCCCAAACAAAGTCGGGAGGTAAACCACAGCTTCTGACCACGTTATTTAAACATTTGGAAAACTGGCTGAAGTAGCTTACATGCAAACAGCAAGAAATCAATACTACGCTTTTTGAAACTGACTGTGATGAGTTCTGTGAGATTTCACCACATAAAACGTTAAAATGATCCTTCCCAGAAATAAATAAGAGGAAAGTAAGAATTTATCGTATTTCTTCCTTTCTGCTTCGCTCAGCCAAAAACAAAACAGAAAACACAAACAAAAAGCAAAAGGAAAAAGTCTTGAAAGCAAAGAAGTGGGAATAAAGTCTCAGGATGGGGAAATGAGCTGTGGAAAGCGGGAAGAAAGTGTCCCCGAGAACCGAGAGGGAAATTGCTGGATGAAAGATGGAAATACAGCATCACACAGAATCAAGAAACGGCAAGAGGCTGGACCCAGAAGTAGAAGAATCGAGCTCCGGGGTGCTGGGTCAAACGCTGCCCTAATCCCATTCTGATTACACATGAGCCTCTTCTCTGCTATTTGTTTAATCTTATTCTCCTCTGCAAATACAGAAACAGCTGTTTCCCCTTTGACACAATTATGTCTGTCCAGAAGCTTTCGAAATGTCCCTTTGAAAGGTCCGCAGAACTTACAAGAAGCCCAAACATATTGAGTGACAGATATTTTGGAGTTTAGACAAGGAAGGCATTGAATCTAAAAGCCAGAGGACCCGGAATGATGGAAGAAAACACTCCGAATTGCAAAGTCGGGATAACCAGCAGCACTTGCTTGACCCTGGAAGCCAACAACTCGACCATTAACTCGATTCTATTATAAGTGACACATTGACCCAGGGTGTCAATCCATTGGCTGGCCAGCAACCAGTCAGGTTGTCTTTATTGGACTTAGTTTGAACCAAGATATTCAGAATCTGTAGTCAATTGTTGATGAGCACCAGAACATACGGTGACGGAGATTTAGGACTAGTGGTCCTATTGGGCCATATCATTCGAGACAGAAAGAGAAAACTGAGGAAGTCAATCGAGAGAGAAAAGCCTGAAAGAAAGAGAAAAGGCGGAAGGCTATGAGGGAGACAAAAAGAATGAGTGTGTGGCCCCAGAGAGGTGGAAGTGTTTTCCATTGCTACCAACTTTCCAGCTCTAGTCTCCACGAAGACTCAGTATCCAAACTTAGTATCCAACAAACAAACACTGGCCAATATTGTTGGGCACATACCCAAGGCATCGTGCATACACTGCTTCATTTCATCCTCAAACAACCCTATAAATAAGAACCATTATTTCCATTTTACAGGTGACAAAACTGAGGCTTGGAGAGCTTAAGTAATTTGCCCTCCTAAGTCTCATGGTTAGTGACCGGTAGCAATTGGATTCAAACTCAGTTCTGCCTTATTCTGAAGTTCATATTCTTACATACAGGTCTACACTGCATGTTGTAACCTTAAGTTACCTCCCTCTTCCCTTGAGTGAGCTTGAGAGTTTCTTTTTATAAAAATCAGCCATCCCTGATTAAGACAGAAATGGAAAAGTTCAAGACGTTGGGCGAGGATGGGGCCCTCGCTGTAGAGGTTGTGACGTAGAGGCAGTTCTGTGACTTAGAGCTCCATTCCCTTTGGGTCTAAGGATTCAACCTGAAATATTTTTGTTTCCACTTGCCTTTCCTCCTTTCTGGATTTTCACGTTCAGCGAGTTGATTGATATAAAACACACCTGTTGTTAAACTGAGTGTTCTGTCATTCTCCCCAGTGTTCTGGCACTTTTAAAACGATCGTCATTTAATATAATATAATATAACGATGTCATTATAATTTTTTACACTGGGTAAGAGAAAGACAGAGACAAGAGCTTACTTCCAGCAATAAAGCAAATGAAGCCAGGGAAGTTGGATGCTTACGTTTACTACCAAGAGTCAGAGGACATTTAAATTTGCCAAATTCCTGGCATGCGCCTCTGTAAGCTGTCCAGAAGCATTAGATGACCGCAGCGTGGCGATGGTCACGCCCTGCTCTGCGCTCCCCTCCTGAACTCTGAATTGCCTGAATATAATGAGGGCCAGGACGTTCATTTAAATACTGGGTCTATTTTTGGAACAAGCTGGCTAAAGACATATTCCTTTTCACCCACTGGATTTTCCACCTCTTTTCTTTGACTGTTTTGGTTGTAAAGAAGTAAAGTGATAGGTGAAGAGATTTTTCAGAATACCGGATTTGGGCCTGGGGTAGCCATGTGCTAGCTATGTGACCTTGAGCCGGGCATTCACTTGATGACATTGACAACCATTATTATTTACATCAGGGCAAATAAGGCAATAATAAGATTGTAACGGGGATATAGATATAAAGGGTTATCATGAGAGTCTTTAAATGTCTGTGGACTTTATTGGATGATTACCCCTTTAACCAGGTAGAAATTATAGGTTCATTGTTTCAATATCACATTCTTTTGTTTCTAACATGAGAGGCAAGTCTTTTATCACCTATTTATAGACACATACCCATTTTATATGAAAAATATTTTATAAAAGATTAACTCCTAAACAAATGAGACTTCCAGCAGAGAATATGTAGATATCCAGTGTTGTCTCTCCTCCCAGCGGGCGAACGGGCTATTTCTAGGGAGGGGCGCCAAGCTTGAGAATATTCATCATCATTTGCGATCATGAGCAGAAACAAAGTCACAAAGCCGAGTCATGATGTTTCAAGAACAAAGCAGACAATTTTCTGGAATCAGGGGAGTACAGGTGCAGAGACCTAAGGAGCAAATGCCAGCAGTGGCATCCAGGTGGTCACTGAGAGCATCCCCACGGTAAGACCGCCATGAGAGCAGTGACACTCTGTGTAGTGTCAGAGCGGACAGAGGAACCCGAAGAGGCATGAAGGGCACCGTGACAAGCAGAGGGGTGGCTACGGCCCCTGCAAGAGCTGATGCAGTGCTGGTGACATCTGCAGCAGTCTGGCCCTAAAAGGTGCCGACACACAGGGGAGTGGAGGAAGCTCAGGGCATCGTACGGTGCTGGGGTCCGGGGGTTGGTGATAAATGGAAGAATGAGACAGGAGACAGGGTCAAGAGTCACCAAAGACAAAGGCCACCATAGGATTTATTGTCCAAACAAGGCAGGGACAATTTCAGAAGCAAAAGGGGGTGTTGTTAATAATGATACGAGGTGTAAATTGAACTGCCTTGGGCAACTTGGGACATACGGGCTCTCTACGGAAACCAAATCATGCCTTGGCTGAATGTTGGCCCTCGTCAAGCCATTGAGGCTAAGAGTTAAGGCTTTGGGGTCATCTGCCCTGGTTCAAACACTAATGCTGCTGCTTACTGGCTCTGTGACACTGGGTGGATTATTTAACCTCTCTGGGCTGAGTTTTCCTCACGTACCCATTTTACGGGGAGAACACTGAGGCCCTGGAGAGGTTTAGTAAGTTACCCTAGGCCACTGAGTTAGCAATCAGACATAATCCGGTCTTAAACTCAGGCGCCAAAGCCCCACCACAGTAAATGAACACACAGTTAGTTGCAGCTTTAGGTTGTCCGATCATTCACCATGAGCAGCACTGGCTAGACCTATGCAGGTTTTAACTATTTTCCTCCTGGACTGGTATTTTTGGTCTTGCCAAACCTCTCTCTCCCCCAAACTTTGTAATGCCCTCAAGCAATATCCCTTCCCTCCCAAATGCCTAGTTTAATCTCACTACGGAAGGTTTTACTAAAAATCTGCTATTTCTTCTATCCACAATTCCCCTGCCTTACAGAATGTTCTCTCCCTGGCCACAGAAAGAAGGTAGTACCTGTTTGATTGTAATCGTTCACCTTAGAATCCCAGCTTAAGGGGATACAGGTAAAAACAAGAAAAGGAATCAGCTGAAAAGACAAAGTTCTTGGCTCCAAATTAAAAACAATTCTGAACACTCCGTATCTGAAAAATGTGCTAATGATTTCGGGGAGGGGCTTGGAAAAGAGCTCGGCTCTTAGTCATCTGGCACCTATCAGCCTCTTAACATAGGCGGTTTAGAGACACACACTGTTCTTGTCACAGAGGACATGTTCTTGGGGGTAACATCCGAAGCAATTTAGGACTACTTCAAAATCAGTTGCAAGTTTCACCTCTGTTTGAAATCCAGCACTTTACGTGTGTTTTAGGAGACATTTTAAATGATCTTAAATGAAATAGTATGTTGTAGAAGCCAGTGAAAAGTTAAAAGCAGATTGTAAATACAAGGTATTGTTATTATTGGAAAAGCATTAGTTATGCAAGGCATGTCGGTCTCTTAGCCAGTATTCTTCTGGAGAAATGGCTTATGCCTTGAAAGCTCTTCCGGTAAATCTGACTTTAGATGAAAGACAGGCAGAAATTATTTTCATATCTCTTGTTTCTCATTCTTTGAGTGTTGACGTATTTCAAATCAGTGGGGGACTCCACAAGGTGCTCAAAGAAGCAGTCTGGTCTTCTCACCCCAGAACGCCAATGATCTAGAACACAGCTGACCAGGACAAGAGATGCAGAACATAACTATTATAATATTACATGCATAACCTTTGCAGCTCAGACCCCACTAATGTGGACATTTCAGTTATTCAGCTGCTTCTGTGCTGAATTTTTCCTTTCTGCCCTCTCTGATAAAACCAGTCGCTAAGCAAATGGAAGTATAAATATAATAAGAGTTCAGGAGAGAAAGTTAAAGAATATTTTTTTACATCCTAAATGCATCCCACATGAAGGAACAAGAAATGCGATGATTAAATATAGGTAATCACGTATTACCTACAATTTTATAGCTCTTTAAAAGGATTTTTAGTGGCTGTCCTGGGGTTACATCTTTAATTAACCAATCTACTTGCAAGTAATATTATACTGCTTCACATGACATGTAAGATGGCATCTGAATTGCTTTCCTTACTTAATAGATGGAAATGAAAATGCAGTTAGAGGTATAATTCTCTACTTTTTAGTCTATTTTCACTAATTCAGCCTGACTACTCAATGTCTCTTCCTTTACTCTTAATTTACTCTTAGATTCTGGGGTACTGGAAATGTTCTATATCTTGATTTGGTTAATGGTTACATGGGTGGATTCACTGTGTATTTTATTTACATGTGTGTTACACTTTGATTTTTAAAATGTGATGCAGTTTTAAGCCTACATCATTGTTCTCCCAGAAGGAGACCTTTCTGTAATGGCATTGTGTGTGTTACAGAAAATATCAATGGAGCATATTTTGAAGGTCGTCAACATGCCTTGTGTTAGCATTCGAAGCCTCAAGAGACCGGGGTCTCTATTGACCAGTTATCATCACTCTAATTCTAGAATGCCTTTTCATGCCAGCCAGCCGTCTTTCAGATACCATCTGTTGCCTAAAAAAGGCAGAGTCACATCAAGGAAGATGTCTCTCATCCAATGAAACATTAATTTACAATCCACACGCAACTGGTGGATGATGGTAGAGTTTTGTGTTTTTTTTGTATTCCAGTCAGGTATCAAGAATGACATCTTGTTAATGAGAGAAATTCTAACAAACTGAGACTCATTCACATTCATCGATTCATCAAGCATTTGTGAATGATTATGCATGCAGTCAGTTATTGTGTGCCCATTATGTACCCGACTCTGTTCCGGAGTACACACAGTCATTGTTTTTAGGAGCTCAGAGTATCTGGGGATAGAAAGGCAATAACAATGCAGCACAGTAGGTGCACACAGGGTGCGGCAGTGTGCCATCACGGGGCACAGCTGGGCTGTCCTCCCGTTGGAGAGGAGCCAGGAGCAATGCATATGGAGGTCTTCTTGGCAGATATAAAACATAATCATTGGAAATCATCTATCTAGTGCCAGAATTCTTAATTCCCATCCATTCCTTCTTGTAAACATATTCCTCCCTTAATGGACGTACCTTGGAAATTTATACTCTTTCAGTTGCTAAAGTAAAAAAATCTAAGAGTCCTGCAAAGGGCCACAAAGAATTGTTTAGAATTGGTAAAAAAAAAAAAAAAAATTATCTCTGTATAATGGTGGAGGTTTCATACATGTATATATATCTTTCTATACTCATCTAGCTGAACACTTAAAGGATGAAGTTTAATAAATAAGGTTGATTAAAAATCCAGGAGTTATCCTTGATTAGTCCTTTTCCCTTCTCCGGAAGTCATTGCAATCCATGCGATGTCTAAAAGTCACCCTAATCTCTGAACTGCTGTCCAGTTCCATCGTCACCACTTTCGTCCCAGCCAGCACCACATGTGGCCTGGATAGCGTGGCAGCCTCCTGACTGGTCTTCTGCCAGTGTGGCTCAGAGGTGGAGAAGCGAGAAAGTACGACTAATTTTAAAAAGGTAGGAGAAAAACCAAGAAAAAGCCACACTGCAGAAGCCAAGATAGTGGTTTCAAGGAGTGGATAACGGTGTCAAACGGAGGCAAGAGGCTCAATGAAGTAACTAAAATGGACGTCAAATTAGACACATGGATGTCAACAGCAATCTAAATGACATCACTTTTATTCATGCAATGGGAACAGAAACCAGATCAAAGCAAGTTGAAGAATAATGAGGATTATTTCAGTCAAGCTGATGGACTCAGCACGCATGTAACTGATTTTCTTTCAAAACCTCAGCAAGACAATAAAAAGTTGTTTGTTTGTTTAGAAAGCCATAAGCCTACAAGGATGGGGAGAACAGGAGAAAAGACGATAGTAACAAAACTTTGGAAGCTGGAAAGCAGATGAATGGGTGGTAGCTAGCTCAGCAGCCTCGGGAGAGCTGAGTTCCAAGCTAGTCATGGGCAAACCTGAGCACAAACCAGTTTACACCACACAGTCCTCCAAAGACACAGGAATTTATCCTCACCCACAGGTAACACCAGAACTGGGGGTTGGGGTGGGGTACCTGGGGACTCTACTAAAATGGAAAGAAAAGCAATTAGATTTCCTAGATTCCCTCCCCTCTTTCACCCTGTTGGATAACTGTCCCTCCTCTACCACACAGAAGTCCAGAGGTTTATTCTCCAGTCGATAAAGTGGATGCTGCACTGAAAACAAGGAAGAGTGAATGACCACATGCCTATTGAATGTTGACCGCAGAGACCCTGTCCCTCTTTTCCCACTTGGCTCCAAGATCACAGGGATCCAGACCTTCCTCCTCGAGGCAGGTGATGGGAAGGACCTGGGGAGCCTGACCAAGTCAAGGGAAATGAACCTAAAGATACTTACATGACCCCTGCTCCCCAGATCCCCTGAAGTAAACCTCAAAATTGACAAGCCCTACCCAGACACTCAATTCATCCAATCAGTTCAGCCCCTCACTTTTAATCAGGAGCACATGGCCAAGACACTGGGAAAGAATGTCTCTGACATGGAAGACAGAGATCGCTAAAATATACTCACACGCTGCTTAACAATGGGCTACATTCTGAAAATGTGTCACTGGACGATTTCCTTGTTGTACCAACATCAGCGTGGACTTACACAAACCCAGGTGGTGTAGCCTACTACACACCTAGGCTGAGCTGTAGCCTATCGCACCCAGGCTACGGACCTGTACAGCATGTATGGTACTGAACACCGTAGGCAGCAGTAACACAATGATAAGTCTTTGTGCATCCAAACATATCTAAACATAGAAGAGGTACAGAAGAAATACAGTATAAAAAATAAAAAGTGATGCATCTGTTTAGGGCACTTATCATGAATGGAACTTGCAGGACTGGAAGTCGCTCCGGATGAGTCAGCAAGTGAGTGGCAAGTGAATGTGAAGGCCTAGGACGTTACCGTGTACTACTGTAGACTTTTTAAAAACTGTACACTTAGGCTACACTAAGTTTATGTTAAAAGTAAAGTAATTGTGCTACACGATTACAGCAGTTACAACGTCACTAAGTGACGGGCATTTCTCAGCTCCATTATAATCGCCTGGGACCATTGTTGTCTTTGCAATCTATTGGTGACTGAAATGTCTTTGTGCAGCTCATGACTGTATCTCTAGCTAAAGTTATACCAGAGGACTTGTGAATTAGCATAACAGATACTGGAAATAATCTGTTCACTGATAAAGTGAATGGGGTAGATTGAAAATGCTATATAGGTGCTCTCAGCCTTACAAAGACCGGGCAGAAGAATCTGGCGGTGGCCCGTAGCCTAACAGTGCTGCCATTCAGTCCTGCGCAGGCCCACATCTTGAGTATTTCTGCTGCCGGATGCAGTTAAGCTAGTGAATGTTACCTCGTGTCATAGCCATAGTCACCTCCAGTGACCCTTCCATTCAAGGTGTCAGTTGGAGAACCCAGCACAGCCGAGAGCAGAGTCAGCCACAGGATCATAGAGGAAGCTCACAGATAAACGTTTGCAAGTTTGGCAGAAATGGGTTTGAGCCTTGCTCTCCCAATGACAAACCACTGGGTAGAAAAATTTACACACAGGAAAAGGAACATCTGCTTCCCACGCAGTTCTCATTGTCAGAGGCTAACAGTGTTTACTGAAAGATCTTGGCAAAAGTGAACAAACATACAAACTAGTTTTAGATTCGTTTGCAACCCCTGCATGGCTTGCTCACTGGATAAACCATGCTTGGATTCAACTTTCTCTTCGGATTCGAGCCTTTCTTTTAGAGCCCCCTGCTCAAAACGTCCTGCCTTCTCTTACACACCAAAGCCCACTCGTCTTATGGGGACTGTTCAAATACCTAGAGAATTCACATCGCGACATCTCTTGACAACTCGACTGTAAGCTCCCACGTAGGAATTCTATTGCTCAATTTTTATAGTGATAACTATTATAATAATAAGAATCTTCCCCCTCCCTGGTACTCACAATGTGCCAGGCACATTGCATTTAATATGAATTAACCTGTATAATTTTTACAGCAACCCTAAGTGGCAGGTACCGTCAATATCTGTATTTTACAGAAGGAGAAACTGAGTCAGACACTAGTTCGCTGAGCTGCCCAAAGTCACATAGTTATCATTGAGACTGAGCCAGGTGAGCTCTAGTACCCAAACTCTTGACCCACTGTCATGAGACTTCTAACCTGCAGGACCGTAAGATAAAACATTCATGCTGTTTTAAGTTACTGGGTTTGTCATCATTTGTAGTAATAGCAATAGAACATGAATGCAGCTGGGCTACTCCCACATCCATTATTCAAGAATCATTCCTTGCAGATTATAAGCTTTTAAAAATAAAACTGTGAATGAATATGTATATTTTATTACAACTATCAAAAGGACCTGCAGATGCAAAGAAACAACAAAATTGAGTTATAAGGAAAAATTACAGAATCATGAATTTCAAAGAAGTGGCAAGAAACCAGGGACCTTGATTCCAGACCAGACTGTGCACAGAAGTGTCTGTGTGACTTGAGCAAGGCTATTAATTTCTCTGTTGAAGTTAAGGGAGTTGAACCAGGTCATCTCAGATTTCTTCCGGGTATAAGAATCACATTCTAAGTATATTTTTCTTTTTTTCCATTTATTTGGATCAAATAATAATGTGCCCCAATATTTCCTCTGAGAGAGCCCAAAATACATCATCATGAGCAGTGCTGATTATCAGATGCATGATGAAATGCACAAGGAAATGCTCTGAGCTGATGTTAAGGAGAACCATCTAATAGAACCCTGAGGTTTCCTCCTTCCACCTTAACTGATCCTTTTCAGTGGTTTGCCATTCATCACAGAAACCGATCACACAAACCACAAGGGCGTCAATCATGTTTCTTGAATCTATGCATTTGTATAGCCTCATTGTCTCTAATAAAGTGCACAGAATAAGGACTTCTGACAACATCTCTTTCTCTGCTGTAAGTAATAGACATCTGTATAATACCAATGATAGTGGTCTTCTGATGACCGGCTCAGGGGTTTATAGTTTCCAATAGAATATGCCTTTGTGTATTGTTTTCCTAACAATACTGTCACTATAAAATATAAGAGAGTATGCTGGGGAGAAGGGAGGAGATAGGGAAGGGGTAAGAGACAGGAAGCAGAGGCCACAGTTGAGAGAGCCGCAAGATGCTTGATGCTGGCCGGGCGCGGTGGCTCACGCCTGTAATCCTAGCACTCTGGGAGGCCGAGGAGGGAGGATCGCTCAAGGTCAGGAGTTTGAAACCAGCCTGAGCAAGAGCGAGACCCCATCTCTACTAAAAAAAAAAACAGAAAGAAATTAATTGGCCAACTAAAAATATATAGAAAAAATTAGCCGGGCATGGTGGCGCATGCCTGTAGTCCCAGCTACTCGGGAGGCTGAGGCAGGAGGATCGC
>CAUYRT010031895.1:0-11921 GCA_963574885.1 Lepilemur ruficaudatus | reverse complement strand
CCCGAGTAGCTGGGACTACAGGCATGTGCCACCATGCCCGGCTAATTTTTTCTATATATGTCTAGTTGGCCAATTAATTTGTTTCTATTATTAGTAGAGATGGGGTCTCACTCTTGCTCAGGCTGGTTTCGAACTCCTGACTTTGAGCAATGCACCCGCCTCAGCCTCCCAGAGTGCTAGGATTACAGGCGTGAGCCACTGCGCCCGGCCTGAAATACACAAATCTTAAGTATACTGTCCCATGGGTTTTGATGAATGAGTCCCCTTGTGTAATCCAACCCTTGTCCAGATAGAGAACAACATGACCATCAGTCCAGAAAGTTCCCTGGTGACCCTTCACAATCAGTCCCCACTGGCCTGTGCATTTTTAATGGTGTCCGTCCCAGAGCTTCTTGCTAGTTAATGGTGGCTGTAGCGAGAGAGCTGCTGTTATTAGTAGGCGACAGCCCAACTGAGAAGTTTGATCTAGGAGGGAGGGTCTGGGACTGGAGCTGCTGTTCTGGATTCAGGGCTCTCAAATTCTGTAGATCTTGGGTCATATTGATAGGGACTATATTTTTAAAAGAGATACTTTGGAGACTTAGAAGGAAATTATAGTGAGTTCATTTTTGGACCTGCCTTGCTGCCACCTTTTGAAATTGGGGTGTTTTCAGTTCCGGGTGTGGAAGCTGCATTGTTGTTCAGAATCTCAGATCAGAGCCCATCACCTGGCCACCTCCTTGCTCCAGTCCCCTTTGGAGGGGTCTTCTGCAGTTCCATTGGTGGGGTTTCTCACCTGCTCACTCTTCTGGCTGTTCCTAGTCACTCTCAGTGTAGAAGACTCAGAATTCTGCCTGGTGACTCACTTGACTGCATCATCTCCCTTCACTATGATGTTGCTGTTTATTTTTTTATAACATAAAGGTTTGTTATTTGACATGCTATCTCAGTCAGTTCAACACTTGAAACTGGGTAATTTATAAATAATAGAAATTTATTTCTTATAGTTCTGGAGGTTGGGAAGTGCAAGATCAAGAGACTAGCAGATTTGGTGTCTGTTGAAGGCTTGCTCTTTGCCTCCAAAGATGGCACCTTGTTGCTGCATCCTCACATGGCCGGAGTGAAAGGGCAAAAGGAACCGACTCTCCCTCAAGACCTTTTATAAGGACACCAATCCATCCACGAGGACAGAGCTCTCACGGTCTAATCACCTCCCAGGGGTCCCACCTCTTAATGTAATACAGTCACCTTGGGAGTTAAGCTCCAACATATGCATTTTGGAGGGACACATACATTCTCACCATGGTACATGCATTATCTCATTTGATCTAGAGCCAATGGTTAACACCCTCCTCTCCTCCCGGGGAGAGAAAATGCACACACGCATGTGATAGTTAAGCTTAGAATGTCAAAATGTGGAAGGCATTCAGAGAGAATAGTGATAATGAGCTAGAGGGTTCTGGAAAGAGCATGTGGAGGCAATGTGACTAGAGCTGGATGGACAGGGCCAGAGACCGGATACAGGGGAATGAGAGATAAGGACCTCCTAGGGGCTTAGCTGAATCTAGGATGACATTTTGCTTTTAAGTACCATTTGGTGCTCTTTAGTGTACTTTCTCTTTCTCTTTCTAACATCTCTGAATTAGATGGGGCAAGTGGTTAAATCCTATTTATTGTTGAGAAATTGAGGTCCAGAGAAAAAAAGTGATTTGCCCAAAGATACAGTGAAATTGATGGCAGGCTGAGCTGCTCCCCTTGTGATTTCAGTTTCCCCGTGTCACCTGACCACCCACTGGTCTCTGACCCCAAAACGCCTTCATTGCTGGCTTCCTGTGGTGTTTTGTTTTGTTCTGCACTGCATGATGCTATTAAATACCCAATCTTTTAAAAACATTTGCTCTGTAACTCAGTAACATCAAACACATTTCTTTATCTTCTAGTTTTGAGCTAGTCCTGACTTTAATTTGATGCTTTTAAGATAACCTGAGGAGAGTAGAGTATATTTGGACTTTTTTTTCTTTCTTGAGATTATAGGAAAGTATTAGATTTTGGAGTCTAAAGTTAACACAGTAATCACCAGCTAGATGTGGCAATTTAAATTAATTAAAATAAAATAAAATTTAAATTTCAGTTCTTCAATTGCACTCTCCACGTTTCAGCTGCAACATGTGGCTCGTGGCTGCTACATTGTCAGTGCAGAAATAGAAAAATCACCATTATTGTAGAATGTTTTATTGGACAGCACTGGTCTAAAGCTGCTGTCTCAACTGAGTGACTTCTCTATAACCTTTGACCTTACAAGGTAGGCCTAGACTGCAGAGGAGTGCAATGAAGTTGTCTGTAATACTGACATATGTCTCAGGCCATGCTCTAATGTTCCCTGGATCATCTCCCCAAAAGACAAAAGCAGTTACTTGTTTTTCCCAGAGAAAGAAAACCTCTGTTTCTTTTTTTTTTAATTTCTAAATCCAATGGCAGCAATCTGTTTCTAGCTATTATATTGACTCTTGTAGAGGTGCTACTAGTTTGTCATGATAGAATCTAGAACCAGTGTGTTATCATTTGTTCTGTATTTATATATGGAGTGCTCTGTGAGTCATTAGTGGCATATGTTCCCATAGTTGTGTTTGTATGCATCAGTATATGCACATGAAGATACATGCCTGTATTTGGGGAGGGGTGCAGGGGAGGGCTCCTGCAGTCAGAAAAGCTCCTTTTCGGAGGAATAAGCCACCATGTTGATGCCTCTGCCCTTAAGAATATTCTCTATTGTGCTTGCTGGAATTTGGTGTATACATTCTTTGAGTTTGCAAGAATAAAACCGTGAGTGCAGAGTTACAGATAGAGGACTGCTCTTAGTCAATTGCATCGAGGTAAGTTGTTTTATGCGCAGTGTCTTATATTGTGAGCATCTTTTGTAAGGGTGAGGCAGGGAGAGTTACTGTATATATCTCAGCGTGTGCACGGCCTGTGACTGGATGACAGCTTGAGGGCTCTTGTTTAGGTCTGTCTTTATTCTATCAAGATTAGGGTTTAGGAAACATGGAAAAAACACTTTCATATTAGCCATGTGGAAAGGGCATTGTCTCTTAGGTCCTTGGGTTTTCTGTGGCCCAGTTCTGAGCTATCCCTGAATCAGAAAAATTCCTGTTTTTCTCTACCAGGTCATCATATTTTTATGAATTAAAAGCCCATCTACACAACTAAGGCTGATGGTAATGATCACGTGGTCAGCACTGGGATTCTCTTGGCTTTTGCTTGGGTTGTAGAACTCCATGGCAGAGTTGTTGACTCTTTTTAGAATGCTGTCTTTGTTCATAGCCTGAATTCAGCAATTTCCTTTTATAGATCATACTCTTAATTGAGGCATTTATATACAATAAACTAACTATTTAAAGAAACAATATGCAGCAAGTTTTGACAGATGAATACACCTGAGAAACCACCACCACAATCAAGGTACAGAACATTTTCATCACCTCTGGAAGTTACTTGTGCCTTGGTGGTCCATCCCTTTTTCCTTCTCATACCCAGACAGTCACTGATCAGTTTTCTGTCACCATAGATTCGTTTACATTTTCTGGAATTCCACATAAATGGAAACGTGCATTATTTACCCTTTTGGGGAGAAGGGAAGAAGTCTGGGTTCTTCTATTCAGCCTGATGATTTTGAGGTTTATCCATGTTGTAGTATATATCAGTATTTTGTTCCTTTTTATTGCTAAGTAGTAGTCTGTTGTGTGGGCGCACCACATTTTATTTATCTGTTTATCTGTTGTTGGACATTGGATTGTTTCCATTTTTGGCTATTACAAATAAAGCTGCTATTGAGTACAAGATTTGTGCAGACAAATGTTTTCATTTTCTTGTGTAAATACCTAGGAGTCGAATATCTGGGTTGCATGGTAGGTGTATGTTTAACTTTATAAGAAATGCCAAGTTCTTTTCCAGAGGGACTGTGCCATTTTGCATTTCCAAAAGCAATGTTTGAGAGTTCCTGTTGCTGCCCGTCCTTGCTGACACTTTATATTATCAGCCTTTTAATTCCAGCCATTCTAAGGAGTATGTAGCAGTATTTCATTGTGGTTTTATTTTGTATTTCCCTGATGACTAATGATGTAGGGTATCTTTTCACGAGCTTATTTACCATCCCTATCTCTTTGTGAAGTCTCTGTTCAAATCTTTTACTTGTTTTTAATTGGCTTGTTTTTATCATTATCATTGAGTTTTAAGAGTTCTTTATATATTCTGGATAACAGTCCTCAGTCATCTTTTGACTTTTAGAGTAATTGTATCTTTGTACTCAGGTAGAAGGCTTAGTCTTCGTTTTAGTGTTTAAAACAGAGCTCCCTCCAAAACAAACCTATTCCATCATTTTCCTTGACCTCAGGTAATGGCATTTCTATCTGTGGAATCATCCTTGATTCCTCTCTTTCTCCCTCACCTATATCCAATCCACCAGCAAATCCTGCTGGCTCTACCTTCAAGATATATTCAGAGTCCAACCACTTTCCACCACCACCTCTGCTTCCACCCTGTTCCAAGCCACCTTCCTTTCTCCTCTGTGTTATTGCAAAAGCCCCTAACTGCTCTCTCTTTTTCTACCCTCCTAGTTCGTGCCACTGCTTCCTCCCTAGTCTTTTCTCAAATAGAGCAGCCAGAGCAATCCTGTTAGAACATAAGTCAGACTGTGTTATGACTCTGTGCAAAAGTTATTATCAACTTCCCAGCTGCCATAGGAAGGCTTGTAAAACCCTCTGTGGTTTGACCTGATCTCACCTCTTCTCCAGCTAGTCTCCCTCTTGCTCACTCTGTTCCAGCCACACCAGCTTCCTTGCTGTTCCACACATGCCAGACCCGCCTGTCACAGGGCTTTTGCACTTGGCTCTTGTTCCCTCTTTCTAGATTAATCTTCTTTCCCCAGAGTGGCTCTCTCCCTTTACCTCCTTTAAGTCTGTTTACATATCACCTTTTGCTCAGTGTGTAAGTTTGATTTTGAACCAGTTCCCCTCCCTTCTATTCCAAATACCAAATATAATAAGAAAGATGTAATTATAAGATAAACATATCTATGGGGGGGGGGAAACAGAAACACTAAGCAAAGATTGATGCCTAAGCCACAGTCCTGTAGTGCTTTGAGTCTGAAAGTAGATGGTAGTGCTAGAAGCTCTACTTCGATGGGGAAGTGGGAACCAAAAGTAGCCCAAGGAGGGAGGGACAGGAGCCAGACTTGCTGCTTAAAACCAAAGTCTGCGTTGGGCTGCTCCAGCTATGAAAGGAAACTATAAACATCTGACCGTTACTGCTCAGGATGAAGCCTAGGTATGTAGGAAGAAACACAAGACTTACAACCCACATGTGGGCCACAGGCACTTGGATGCCTGAAGACCTGAAGTTTATCAGAGTCACTATGTCCTAGGGGACCTGATATGTCCATATGAGACCTGATCTAGGCTTAGGGATCCTGGGAGAAATAACCACAAAACTATTGGGCGAGGGATGAAGACCTCCCTCTCCAACTAACTCTGGCTCCATGAGTTTGCAAAGCCAAATTCTGAAATACCTAAGGAAAGTTAACTCAAGAAAAGGTAGCCAACAAAATCAGCAATGGGAGATTATTTGAGGTTAAATGAAAATAGGGGGCCGGGCGCAGTGGCTCATGCCTATAATCCTAGCACTCTGGGAGCCGAGGCGGGCAGATTGCTCAAGGTCAGGAGTTCGAAACCAGCCTGAGCAAGAGACCCATCTCTACTAAAAATAGAAAGAAGTTAATTGGCCAACTGAAAATATATAGAAAAAAATTAGCTGGGCATAGTGGCGCATGCCTGTAGTCCCAGCTGCTCAGGAGGCTGAGGCAGAAGGATCGCTTGAGCCCAGGAGTTTGAGGTTGCTGTGAGCTAGCATGATGCCAGAGCGCTCTAGCCTGGGCAACAGAGCAAGACTCTGTCTCAAAAAAAAAAAAAAAAACAAGAGTGAAAAAGTGTGTTCAGGAGCAAATACCAAGGGTGTGGCCAAGAAACTACTTGCTAAAGAAATTAGTATGACTAGAAGGAAGCCAGGTGCTATTCACCAAGACAATGGGAGAAGGATGCCAAAGACATTTCAGAGATCTTTGAGGCTGCCCTCCTATCACAGGCCCAGAGCTCTAGGAAGGTAGAATGATTTCAAGGGACAGGCCCAAGGTGCCCTCCACAGGCTCACTTCCCAAGGCTGCCTCATGGTTCTGCTCCCCTCATTCTAGTGCAGCACCCCTTGGCCACCCCAGCCATGGCTCAAGCACTTCCAGGTGCAGCTCAGGTCACCACTCCGAGTGCACAAGCAGTGAGCCTTGGCTGCATCCACATGGTGTTAAGTCTGCAGGCTTGCAGAATACAAGAGCAGTGGGGGCATGGCTACCTCCGCCTAGATTCCAAAGGATGTTACAGATAGCCTGGAGGGCCAAGCAGAAACCTGCCACAGGGACAGAGCTGCCACAGAGAGTCCTCATTAGGGCAATGCCCAGGGAAATTTGATTCCATAGTGGGAATCAAATTTCATATGTTAGTGTACCCTGTGTTTTTTTTGAAGTTGTTTGTTTGTTTTTAATAGCATTCCTATAACAAATCCTTCTGTAACGTAAATAATCACTGTGTTGTGCATGTAATTATCTCCTAATTTACATATTTAGTAAATTTCTATTTTCAGCTATTCTCTGACCTCCCTCTCTATAGTACGTGTGTGTGTATATATATGATCTCTACATATATAATCTTCCTCATATGAGTAGCTATCCAGGGGTCCCCCCCACAATTCCCTTTCTCTCTCAACCTGGCCAGAGTAGGGTTTGCATTGGCTTAACCCAGCTTACACTGCTCCAGCCTGGCATCCTTCTCACTCTTCTTTAATCCCAGTTTCTCATCCTGTACCATTGCCTGTGCAGGTTTTTGGGGGGCCAGAACTATGTTCTTTGAATCCACAGCTCCTTTATTCCCTAAACTACATTCCCATTCACAGTTTTTTCACTCCAGAGATCCAGGCCTGTTCCTCACTTCAGTCAACAAATATTTTCCAACCATTTTCACTCTATGCAATGCACTGAATTAGTGCACTACAAAGAAAGGTGAACCAGGGAAAGCCCTGGCCTCAGGAACTTGCAGACCAGTGGAAGAGATGACATATATACAGCAGAAATAATAATCAGAGAGAAAGGAATGTGTCAGGTCTGGCCTATACGTATAAAAATCAACACTGACCCAGATCCCAGCATGAATCTAAGCTAAGGAAGGAAGTGTTTAACAGACTCCAGCCCCTGGAAGGTCAGACATAAGCATCCAGCTACCTTTCCTTATTATTTGATTCTGATGTGGGTCCTTAATTCTTATATCCAGGATTCTTACTTTGTCACTGTAAACCTGCTTAACATTTCAGTCTCATGCTGGGGCTCCAGATCTTATCATTGGATTCTACCTTGGCCTCTGCCCCTCATTTTTGGTTCTGGTAATTTTCACAGTATAGTACCTTTTCTTTGGCCTGGGGTCCTTGCATGAACTGCCCCTGAACTACAGCTACTAGATGGCACCTTGTTCATTCTTATTCTTCTTTTTAATAGCTTTATTGGGGTATAATTGGTACACAGAGAACTGTACCTATTTAATGTATACAATTTGATGAGTTCAGACATATACAAACAATAGTGATAACATCACTACAATCAAGGTAATAGGCATGTCCAATACCTGCCTAAGTTTCCTTGTGTCCCTTCGTTTTTGTTTTTGTGGTGAGAACAATTAACATGAGATCTACCCTCTTAACAAATTTTGAAGTGCACAATAAAGTACTGTTAACTATAGGCACAATGTTGTTCTTCTTGATGCTCTCTGACGCTACATATCTGCACTTTCAAACTTCACCTTCCTGGGATTACTGATTGAGGATGCCAGGTTCTTCATCCTGGGCCCCTTATCCCGTTTCTGTCTGTGACTCAATGGTAATTTACTCTTAGACCCTGAGCCCCCTCATTTGTCCAACCAAACTCTTTCCAGCTCCCCCAAGCAAGCTGTCCCAATCTAGGGAGGGACCAGTTCCAGGTCTCTCCTCCTGGCTGAGTAGCCAGGTATAACTGATCCTGCCCCACTGAATACTGGGATTTGACTATAGATGCTAGAACAGCTGTAGGTAAACTGTTTAGACTCAGAGTTAAGCAAAGGAAGAGAGATATTTCTTTCTAGATGAGAGGGTGCATGGGGTAACACTTCATGGGGAAGCTCCAACGGGCTTTTTCAGGCAAAAGCACAAAGGTGAAGAAATTTGAGAGATGCATAGGAAACAGCAAGTCTTTCAGTTTGGCTGGAGAGAAGAGCATAGAACAGAATGGTTTGGTAAAAGTAGGTTGATTCCATTTCAGGGAGGGCCTTGAATGTCAGGCGAAGGAGTTTGGATGTTATTCACTAGGAAATGGGAAGCCTCTATAGGTTTTTGAGGAGAAGACATTAGAGCTGCACTTCCCCAGTATATAGTAGTGTTTCTGGAGTATACCTGGTGACCTGTAATGAGTGCCTGACTTAAGGTAGTCATAATGGGAAGGGAAAGGAAGGGACAATTACAAGATTGTTGTAGCAAAAATAGGATGAAAAGATATGATGCCATTAACTGATACCTCCCTTTTCCTTGCCTTCAGTATTCAAAGATGACTTAGGTTTGTCCTTGCAAACCAGGAGCATGGTTCTGTGTATTTGACAGAAATGAGAAATGCAGGAGGAGGTAGTAGAAGAAAATCGGAGCCAGCTCTCATTTGATCATGTTAACTAGGAATGTTAGACAGGGGTGGAGATGTGAATTTGAAAGTCATGGATCTGAGGGAGATTTATAAATGAGGGATATAGAGAAAGAGGGGATAGGTCAAAGTCAGAACTGGGCTCCATTCAGGAAACAGGAACTACACCAGTGATTTTAATAGGGAAAACTGAATATAAAGAATTGCTACGGTGTAACAGAAGTAGCTACTGCAGAAAGTGGCCACCACTTCTAGGGCTGAGGGAAAAATGAAGAAAGAAGGAACTTGGAAAAGGAGGAGAGGCCCCCACCTGACAAGGCCAAGATTCAGATGACTGAGAAAGTGGTGTTCTTAGGTTCGTCTGTGTGGATGTTCCCTGGTCCCCTCGTTCTCAGTGTCAAGAATGAGTACTGAAAAAAATAAATAAATAAATAAAAAGAATGTGTGGAGCCGATGACTGAATGATCACAGACACAGAGCAATTTTATACAGTTCATCACATAAAAGAAAGAATGAAAGTACAGAAGGTGGCTACACAACGTGAAAATATGTTCCAAAGAGGGTGTACTGGGTTAGTCTCCACGAGTGGAGAAAGACACTGAAGGCTGAGCACACACTGCCTTTGATAAGCTCACTAGTTTGTCCCACCTTTCTCCTGGTAGGAATGGTCGTGGTTTGCCTTTGGGGGTGATTGACAGGGTGGTGGTATATGACAGATCACATGACAGGTTACCTAGCAGGGTAGGTTATATAACAGCTCCCCTTCCTGCGCATCCGTCTTCCCCAGAATGCCTCACGAGGCTCCACCCATGTTATGCTAATCAGATGGTAATGAGGTGTAGGTCAGTTAAAGGTTATTAGGAACTTTTTACCATGTATGTTCCCACCAGGGAACAGTTCCTAGCCGCAACTTGGTTCCGGCTCTCTGCCCTTAGCCACCTCCTTGCCACCTGTTTACCCTCCACCAGACCTAACAGTGCGGCTGCTGCAGGAACCCACCACCCACCGCCACAATGAAGAGGAACCCGGCAGGACTGTCAGAGCAGCCCACCGCCCAGAGAAGGCCGCTGCGGGGCCCAGCATCACGCCTCAGCCAGTCAAGCCAGTCCCAGCAGTGGAAAAAACAAGCAAACAGGAAGCAGAAAAATCCTCCAGCGCCCCCTTATGGGCAGAGTATAACATGGGGCTGGCTGCCGGAGAAAATTTGGTTTGCAGAGTCCAGCTCCAGTATTACAAAATAGGGAAAAGACTGACAGTGTCAGGTTTTGATAATAATGTGGAGCATAGGAACTCTCAGACACAGCTGGTGGGAGTATAAATTAGTACAACCACTTTGTCAAACAGTTTGGCGTTATCTTAAAAAGTTGAAGATGACGCTTTCTGCTGGGCTGAAGCCCCGCTTCCGTGGTTTAAACAGCCGCCGGAAGATCCGTAGTCCCAAGGCCCGGCACAAAAAGCACGCCGTAGCGCCCCATGCCCTGCGTGTGGACCCTTCCGGCCCATAGTACGGTGACCCGCAGGTGTCACACTAAAGTATAAGCAGTCAGGGGCTTTAGCTTGGAAGAGTTAAGGATGGCTGGCATGCACAAAAATGTGGCCTGGACCATAGGTATTTGTGCATCCAAGAACAAGCCCACTGATTCCCTGCAGGCCAATGTGCAGTGGCTGAAGAAGTACCGCTCCAAGCTCATCCTCTTACTGAGGAAGCCCTCGGCCCCCAAGAATGGAGACAGTTCAGCTGAAGAACTCAAATTGGCCACTCAGCTGAAAGGACCGGTCATGCCCATACAGAATGTCTAGGAGAAAGCCAGAGTCACCGCCGAGAAGAACTTAAAGGCATTTGCCACTCTTCTCATGGCCTGCGCCAATGCCGAGCTCTTTGGCATACGGGCAAAAAGAGCCAAAGAAGCCACGGAACAGGATGTTGAAAAAAAAAATCAAGCCCTGTTGGGGACTTGTAATAAAAAAAATAAAAAGACGACGAAGAAGGTGAGCATAGCCTATGGCCTAGCATTTCTACCCTATGTATATACTCTGGAGAAACATGTGCCTGCAGTGTACATCTAGATAAATGTTTAAGAATCTTCATAGCAGCATAATTTATAATAGCCCCAAACCAAAAACCCTAAGTCCATGTATATTAAAATGCAAATATACATTGTGGCATATTCATTCAATGGAATGAATACCCTATAGCAATGAAAATACACAGCTACACACTGAGACATGGATGAAATCTTAAAATCATAATGTTCAGCAAAACGAGAGAGAAAGAATGATTCCAAATGGTGTGATTCCATTCCATTCATACTATATTCAAATCTAGGATACAAACCCAGGTGTAAAACCAAAACAAACACATGTGAAAAGCAAGGAGTGGATTCTCATGAGTTAGGAGTTACCCCTGGGGAGGAGGTTGAGGGTCATGATCAAGGTTACTTACATGTGGGGGACTTTTGTAGCATACCATTTTATTGACATGGGTGACTACTGACAGGCTGAACAATGATTTACTTAATATTCTTCTTTATATAAACTCATATTTTTATGAACATATATGTATTTTTAAATTAACCCTTTGTCACTTTTAAATAGAAAAGCAATATATTGTTATAAATAAAAGGCAGGCCATAAGAATCAATACTGTGAGAAAAAACCATGTTATTAAATTTTAGGTACAGATGGCTACCTGTAAGAATCTAGACCTGAGATCTGCTCCCTTTTTACTAAAAGAGAAATTAGTAAGTATTAAAGAGGTGTTAAAATGGTGTGGGGGGTGGTTAGCATCCACTGGTACTTGCTCCTTAATTAATCAGGAACTAAAAGAACTGAAAAGGAGTAACTCTCTCAAGTAAGCCAATGATAGTTAATGCTATGTCTCAAGACTTCCTGCAGTCACTTTGGTGCCATGGCATCCTAACCAGCCTTTCCTTGATTTGATGCTATTCCCACTCCATGGCACAGTACTCTCCTGGCATATAAGCATTAATGCTGTTGACATTGCTTGCTTTCCCTGAACCATAACAATTTTCTTTGGAAAGTTTTTTTGTTTTTTTTTTTTTTTTTTTTTTTTTTTGAGACAGAGTCTCACTGTGTTGCCCGGGCTAGAGTGCCGTGGCGTCAGCCTGGCTCACAGCAACCTCAAACTCCTGGGCTCAAGCGATCCTTCTGCCTCAGCCTCCCGAGTAGC
>CAUYRT010031894.1:0-17669 GCA_963574885.1 Lepilemur ruficaudatus | reverse complement strand
TTTTTTTAAACAGAATTATGCTGGGTCCAGGCAGGAGACACTGAAAATGCCTGGCACATTTCTTGAGCAAGGCTGAGCAGGAAGGAAGGAAAGAAATGATTTCCATCCTGGAGGTGGATCTGGATGTATTACCTGGATGCCCATGTCCCGACAGCCAGGACAGCCACACTGAGGACGACTGTCCCCACCACAGGCCCTGCGGTCTCCTGAGGGGTGTGAATGTGTGTCCGCATGGGTGAGTGTGTGGCTGTGGCTGTGAGCGTGTTGGAGGAGCGTCCACATCATCTCATGAAATTCGAAAGCAGCACCATCCCCAAGAGCCAAGGTTCTGGAATCACAGAGAAGACCAGGGCTCAAGAAGTCCACGTTAACTCCTAATTCAAAAGGCAAAGCCAACCCTAACATAGACAGATTAAAAGAACAAGGTCAAGGGCAGCAACACCAACAGCCGCCTTCTGCCCTCCACTTCCTCTATCAGGGTCATGGGAACAGGGAAGGGACAGGGCGCCTCTGCCTGCCCACTGCCCAGCTCGCCTGGCGAGGCCATGAGGGTGGTGTAGCAGCACAGACCTTCTTGAGTCCCCCAGCCAGGCGTGCAAGGCCACAAAATTAGCATTTCTTCACATGTAACCGTTCAAGTCCTCTGAGGAGTCAGACTTAATTAGATCTTCTCCTCCCAGGATGGTTTCAGTTAGGCCTGTGCCCTCATAATCCGGGATTCCTCCTCTCCACTCACCAGCAAGCCTTCTAACCAGAGAATGGCCTCTGGCCTCAAATACATCGGCTCCCCAGTGTCAACAACCACCCGGATCTACCCAGCCGGCTTTGAAATGCAAATGCTGGATGCTGTTTTGGGTGGAACAAGGCTCAGTTTTCACTCCTGTTTTCTTGCAGCCCTACCTAGGCTGACAAGTGCTCCTTAGCACCTGGACAAGTGGAGACTCGATTAATCCACAGGGAGCTCCCTCTGAAGGGAACCAGAGAGACAGTGACATGACTATGATCAGAAGTCCCACCCTAGGCCAGTGTCACAGGCGAGAGGTGACATCCAGGTGGCCAATTCAGGGGCAGGTACACGTTGCTACAACTCCGGGGCCTGTGCGTGCAGGAAAGCAACGGTCCCATTAGATGGGTTAGCATAGGGTAGTGGGGTAGTGTGTGTGCTGCGTGTTGAGTTCTGAGTAGCAGGGAAAGGAGTTCAAGGACTCAAGAAACTGAGTGGGATTTTCTAAAACGCTAAGAAAAGAAACAAGGAGGGAAGGAAATTATGTTTTGCTCTCAAAAGCTTTATTGTCTCCACCAGGTGCAAACAAGGGCTTCAGCAGTGGGAGTACCTTTTGACAAATAATTCACAGTCCCAACTGCTAAAAATTAAACTCCTACAGACAAGGGAAAACTTCTCCCCTAAATTCACTGCCAACATACTTCTCCAGATGAATATACTGAACTGCAGCCCCAAAGATAAGCCTCGTGATGTCACCTCCCACCCTTAACCAAGAACTCGCTGAAACGGCAAGCCTAACAACACCAGATCTGTTACGTTCCAGGAAAAGGGGTGCTCCCCAAAAGGTCGTAAGAAGGAGTGCTCTGAGACCCGAGCCCTCATCCACTAGGCAGCCAAGCTCTGAGAATTGCTCCAAGGAGTCATCTAACACTGGGTCTCTGAGAGCCCAAGACACCATCCTTCCATCCATGTACCTCTAAGACATAAAAGAACACTGCCAATTAAACCATAACATGCCATCATGTGAGACACCTCTGGGTTCCAGAACACTGACAGGTGAAGTACATACATCTAGGATTCAGGTTGGCCAGCCAGTTTCTCTCTATCTGGAGCTCCCTGACTGCAGGAACCAGACCCTGCCCCTCTCTTGATCCAGAACACATAGAGCAACGTCAGCACCCAGGGAGCCCTCGGCAAATAAGCTCATGATGACTTTTATGATCTGGCACCTGGCCCCAAACCAGTGCTAGGAACTTTATACTCCTAGGACATTCGAGTCTCGCAATTATTCTACCATCCCCCTTTCACAGAATGAGAAACTGAGGCTCAAAATGGCTAACTAGCCTGCAGAGGCGGTGAGGGGCAGGGCACAGATCCCAACTTAAGCCCATTGGTGTCCAAAGCCTGGGATTTCCCACCCTGCCTGCATTTTGGGATAAGTCTGTCCTCAGGTGAAGCAGGGATCTATCCTCACTCCCCTCTCTCCTCCCTCAGTACCTCGCGAGCCTCTGGCAACGGGAGAGCATTCTTTTTCACTAGGGGTGGGTGGTCAGGAATTTAACAGTAGCTAACCTCTCCCTCTGCCCCTTCCTCCATCCACACTGGCCTTTACTCCACATGACCCAACACCACCACCTGGCAGCAAGTCAGCAGCCCAGGACTGTCGTTTCCAGGGAGGCGGCACAGCGGGCTGTGGGTGGGCTCCATTCCTCATATCCCAACATGCCACAGCGTACCCACTCATCATAACTGAGACTTTTACTTGTAGCCGAAGAAAGGCGTATAACGCCTTTAGTGGGTTACTTATTGAGTCAAGTTCCTTCTTCCACAAACTCTCATGGGAACTCTCTACAGCCAGAGAAAACAAGCTTTCTGTTTAATACACAATGACATCTCAGGAGCCTAACTTTATTTCTTAGCCTCTGGTTTCCAAGGCTAGATTTCTTTCTAGGAGTAAGGAATGCAAACAACCTCGTCGCAGTTTTCCCCTAAGTGACTTCTCACATTCGTTATTTCCTAGCCTCCAGTCAGAATGCCGCTGGTGAGAGACAGTCTACTCGTCACTGTAGAGTTTAGGAGACAGGCACGGAGACAATTCGGAACGGGCAGTCCCAGCTTCAGACCAGAATCAGAAGTCTTCGTTCTAGACCCCCGTCTACCACTTGCAACAAGGGGGCAAGCCCCTGACCACCTCTGAGCCTCAGCTGTTTGTCTGTAAAATAAGGTTTCTCATCACCAACGGGAAGTCCATGAGATGCGGCCAGATACTGTGAGTAGCTGCCTCAGGAAAGGAACACACAGGTGATGACTGCCACAAAGAGAAGGCCTGTTTCCCGAAATGCGAGAATAGTTACTGGCTCTTAGGAAAACAGGGATCCAGGAATTGCTCCTAGCCACCCAATTCTGGAACAGTAGAGACAGAGACAGACAAAGAGACAGAGACAGACAAAGAGACAGACAGACAGACAAATATTTGATAAATACTCAGAGTACTTTATGTCAGCAGTCCCCAGGGCTTTTTGGCACCAGGGACCAGTTTCATGAAAGATAATTTTTCCACACACTGGGGCAGGGGATTGGGGGGGGGGGATGATTTCCAGATGATTCAAGCACATTACATATGTTGCGCAGTCACACCTCTCTGCTAATGATAATCTGTCTTTGCAGCCACTCCCCAGCGCTGGCATCACCGCCTCAGCTCCAACTCATGTCATCAGGCGTTAGATTTCACAAGGAGTGCACAACCTAGATCCCTCACGTGCACGGTTCACAGTAGGGTTCGAGCTCCTATGAGAATCTAACGCCGCTGCTGATCTGACAGGAGGCGGAGCTTATGCAGTGATGCCAGCGATGGGGAGCGGCTGTAAATACAGACGAAGTTCTCCACTCGCTCACCCGCCTCTCACCCCCTGCTGTGTGCCCCGTTCTCCTAACAGGCCATAGACCAGTACTGGTCCGCAGTCCAGAGTTGGGGACTGCAGCTCTATGTGCTGGGTGTAGGGGTTTCAGGGTAACTAAAAACACAAGAAGGCCTCTGGCCTTGCTGAGCTTGCCATCCAATGGGAGAGGCAAATGTGAGCTGAACAACTGTAAAACAAAACATCATTACAGCTAGGATGAACACTGCGAAGGGCGTGGGTGATACGAAGAGAGTGGGGCACACCCATGGCACCTGGAGAACGGGGGCGTGAGGAGAGGCGGCTGGAGACGCAAGGGTGGCAGGTGATGGGGGACCGTGTAGGGCAGCTGAGAGACTACGGACTTCATCCTGCGAGCCAGTGGAGGCCTCTGACTGGTTCTAAGCAGGACGCGTGGAGTGGGACTGGGAATGTCCAACGTCTGTGAAGCAAGAAAGAGGCTGGAGCAGAGGCCAGGAACGGGTTCAGGGAGACCAGGTCAGGGGCTGGGAGATAAGATCCAGAGTAAGAGACTAACATCCTGACGAAAAACATGATGTCGTATAGAAAACATCCCTTAGTGGAGCTGAGGCCAAGCTGGCTGGACCCTGGGTACGGTCCTGTGTGATTTTTCTGTCCCTCTCCCATGCATCCACCCGCCGCTCACCAGCAGCGTGAGGTGCTGCACTGAGATAACACCTCAAGAAGCTTACGGCCCAGTGAGGACTCACTCTCAGAAAACTGTCACCCGGAGATGACCATTAGCATCTGTCCCGGCATGAATACACACACGTCGTCGTCAGCAGAAGGTCTAAGGAACAGATGATTGCAGGTACATTGAATGCTCTGTCTTCACCTGAATAAAATTCATTATGTTGAGAACAAAGACCACAGGAAAACAGGCTGTGTGTTGAAGAAACGGCCCAGAAGCCACTACAGGTGCTGACCTCCCCCTCCAAGGGACAGGATGCACACAGGTCCCTGGAGTGACCGCGAAACCACAGGGACGGGGGAAGCAGCTCTGAGAGAAGAGTCGCATGAAGCCGCATAAAAATAACAAACATTTTCAAGGGTTTTCAAATACATCAGCAAACAGATGGGGCTTCGGTTCATTTTTAGATACAGAAGCAGACTTTGAAGTGAAAGGGGAAGTAGGTTCCACCCTCAGGGATCGGCGTTCTCCCTCCGCTAAGGACACGGGGGCCGCTGGAGCTGGGAACAGAAGAACACCCCAATCTCCGGGGGTGCTGCTGCCCCAGCTGTGATGAGACCTCCCCACAGCGTCGCCTCACCCCCGACAGCCCTGGTTCTCACGAGCCCGCCCTCGGCGCGTGGCTTCGCCGTCCAGCCTCAAAAGACCCCCCCTTGGCCACCAGCCCCAGACGGGGCTGCACCCCGGTTACGAGCACTCCCCGCTTCTCCTTCAAGTCACTCAGTGCCACCGGGACTCTCTACACATGAGGGTCCCGGTCGAGCGGCCATCTCCCTGCTACTCTCTCAATTCCATGAGGGCAGGGGCCTCTCTGCTGCTTGTCCTCAGAGTCCATCACAAGTCTAGAGAAAACGGGAGCTTGAGAAACACGTGTCGACTTCCAGAATAACCCGATTAGTCCAAGCTGGTGAAGATGGCAAAGTACAAAAAGAAGCAGAAATGAAAAGTGGCCATTGGTCACCACACTCTTCAGCTCTGGAGGATCGGGAGTCCCTGACATCCTGCAGCTTTGAGGAGTGGGAGCTGGGCTCTCAAAACCATGGGGCCTGGACTCGCGTTTAGCTATTTTTATTTACCTTGTCAGTAACCTGAGTTTATCAATTCAATGTGGCCACAATCACTTACAAGTCGATGACTTCTATCTGGAATTTTAGGACTCAGTGTTTCTGGTATTTCATAGAAAAAATAAGTAAAAGCTTACAGTAAGCAATCTTCTTAATATATCTCAGGAGCGGGGGAAAAAAACCCAAGACCCTTATTTAGAATGAATGTACAATACACACCACCCAAGTTCTTTCTGGGAGTGACTTAGGAAATCCATCAGCAGAGGGAGGCTGTTGCACTAATTATGGGATTTCTAGGGCATGTGGGCGGGAGGACCAAAAAACCCTTATTTTTCTTTTTAAAACATGGCAGTGTTGATTCCCTTTTTCTGCCCGTGCTATTCAGGTCCTGAAGGTCAAATGCACGAAAGGTTTTCTTGTCAAGTGATGAAAAATGGTGCTTGTTGCCAAAAAGAACATCAGCAACACAAAGATCGTGGGCAGCACAGTCTGCTGCATCCTCACACAGAATGCAGATACGCAGGGACCCCAGGAGCCCTGTTTTCCAACCGCGGGCTTCCGCAAGTCTCAAACACAGAGGCTCTCAAGCCATAAAGCACAAACAGAGAAAGATAACGAGAGGCCCTAAAAGAACTAAGTATCTATTCAAGAGAGATGCACTCTGGAATACGACAACACTGGCCCAATCCGTGCCATTTGTCAAAACGGTAGGAGCAACACCATTTTTTCACCTGTAAAATGTGGGTACTGGTAGTATCCGAGGTAGCACAGGCCGTTGAAGGGTTTAACGACACCAAACGAGACGCGGAGTGTAAAACAGAATGGGGTCCTCATGCACTGAGGTCCTCCAGAAATGTCAGTTGCTGCTGACAATACGACAGCCATCATTCCCACCACCATCGAGAGGGTGTTTCATTCTCTCTTCTCCCTCAATCACCTTCTCGTCTTGGTCTGGCTTACAGGAAAGAACTGGTTCTAAAAGACTGACTTCCCACACATGCGCAAAGTCACCTCCACAAAGTTCTTCAGAGGAGTATTTCCTCCCTAAAGCCCAGTTGAGTGTTCCTGGCCTTGGGCTCATGACCTCATCTCACTCACTCATTTCATAAAAATGATGTCCAGACATCAACTGGAAATATTGGAGCTACCAGCAGCAGGACACACCAAACAGCTGGAATTTGCCCTTTACCTACAGGGCTTCTTTGCTGATAGAGAAACTGAAAAATAAAGTTGCTCAGGACTCTTCCTGCCAAGCAAGAATGGGATCCCAAGGTTGCCAGATCCTCTGGTCCCGTGGGCCTTCGCCAACCTCAGTCTCACAAGGCAGGGAGCAGAGAGAAGGGAGCAGGTTCAGAACAGGGACCCTCAGCTCTTCTGCCACCTGAGCGCTGCTCTTTCAGGACGCTGCTCCCTGTCCTCTTTGAGGGTTTGGGAGTTTCTGTTTCCCGCACCCCCTGCCCCCACCTGCCTGTACAAAGAGCACAGCAGCACCTCATCTGGAATCCTGGAGCATAGTTGTAAAGTCACTTACTTACTCATGGTGTCCAAATAGGAAGACAACCTGGTAAAAGGTATTTATAGGCATGAGTCAGTTCTTAGAAGAACCAACAGATGAAGGATTTTCAGAAAACTAACCAGAAACAGGGAGGGAGACATGTTCACCTATGTGGTTTGGACCGTCTAAGGAGATATCTGACGCATTTGGCTAATCTCCTATGAAGCCAAAAAAAGAAAACTTAGGAAAACTGTCCATCTGCTTCTGGGATCACAGTGTCCTGAGCGAAGTTGCTCCAGTCCAGGGCTTCCCATTCCTCAACTGTGTCTGCTGGGGGTGGGGGAGGGAGGCTGCCTTGGCTCCAGCCAAAAGCAAATTCCTTGAGAACTGTTTCCAAACTTTTGTTTCCTGGGAGACACGACCTCTTTAAAACGAAAGCTTTTCAGAACTCCTAAAGTTACTTCTTTCCCGATACTTAGAGGCATTATGAATAAGAAACTTATTATTAAATATTTGCAAAAAGGTCAAAACTAGACATTTCTTAAGGTTTGAGAAGCATCAACATATATACAAGTCACAAATAGATTCCCACCCCATAGAGAAAACCTGTTTACAGGCCTGTGCCTGGATCCAGATCCTTCCACAACGGCACTCCCCCAATCCGCCCCATTCCTTCCTGGAAAAAAGGTCCTTTCCACCTGCTCCGCAGAGAGCCTTCCTCCTCTGTGCTCATCACGCTGCCAATTCCCCACCCGGGCTCCCACATTCATTCCCTCCTGCATTAGTGTTTCCACTTTCTTGCCCTCTATTAGTGGCTTTTCACATGTCCTTTTAAAATTCTCAACTCCCTCCCGGGGAGGTGAGGGGTTTCCTTTGCTCTGCTGCCTCTTCCAAGCACCTCCTCGGATTTCTCCCGTCATCTCCCATCATGGCTCTGGCATCCCTTAAACACTAGCTCCTCACGGAACAGCTCTGGCATGTTTAATAATATCCAGGCCAAATCAGCGGTACATTTTTTACCCTCATTTTTCAGTCAACTCTCAATGTATCTGACTTAAGACGACATCTTAAAAAAAAAAAAAAATCCCCTTCCTTGGTTTCCATGACAACGCAGGCTCTTGATTTGCCTCCTAATTCTCCAGTTGCGCCTTGTCTTTCTTGGCTCCCTCGCTGTCCTGCCCGCGATCCACAGAGGCACCCAGGGCACGCGCTCCCCAGGGCACCGCGCGGATCTCCACTCGTGCTGATGCTCCACGTTCACGCCCCGCGAAGATCCTTCATTCTCAGGCTTTCATCACCCGTATCTCCGCGACTGATCCCCAAATCTAGACAGCTGATTAGTGAGGGGTTCTGGGCATACCCCTGGGGCAAGCTCTCTCTCACAACTGCGCGCCCAGGCCTCGCCACAGGAGGTTTGAGTCTGAGTACGTTTTGCAAATACTTCCTGGGTGAACCTCTGGGCCAGAGAAACCCAAAATCCATCCCTGCTCCTTTGGCTTCCCTGGGCTACAAACAAGCAAACAAGCACCCTCGATGGTGTTCCAGAGAAAGGAGAATGGGAGAGGGAGAGGGTCACCATGACTCAGACAGGAGAGAGGGAGACAGGATGCTCCTGACTGTGTTTATAGGAAACTTCAGTGGAAGTAATTTCATTACAAGATGTCTCCGGGGCCAGGGCGAGGGCTGAGGGGAAGCTCTGGGCTTTGGGGTTTCCTCTGGAGCACAAACTACTGGGAGTACACACAATGATTTATACACAGCCTTGCAAAAGCATCCCAGTTATTGGAACACTTAATCTCTAGAGTTCTCCTTGCTTAAAAGAAAAAAAAAAGTAAGGCAGTAATGATATATCCAAACCAAGAGGAAGGAATTCTTAATTCTAGTCTGCCACTTTCCCATTTTCTGGGTGACCTACCTCCTTCTCCCGCTAATGGCACACATCGGAGCCCTGCCATGGATGCTTCATCTTCAGTAGCTTATACCTTACGACCCGCTCCCTTGCCAAGCTGCCCTCTCACCTACTGAAAGGTACGTAATAGGCTGATTGTAAAGGTGGGGGTTTGAGGGCTTCATCAGTCCTGATAGGCCCCGTGCTCTCAGAAAGAAACAAAATCTGACTGACTCAGCACACCGGTGGCCTCACTTATTCAATCAACAAACATGGACTGCACACCTACTACATGGGAAACACTAAAGAGATTCATATGAAGAAGGCACAGTCCCTGGCATCAAGATGCCCAAGATCTCAAGAAGCTACACGGCTTAGATTCTCATACTGACCAGACACAGGCACCTAGACAAGCCACGTGACCTTCTTAAGCCTTAGCTTTCTCAAATTAATGCAAATCCAAATCAGACCCCTGGAAATGAAATATTATCAGGAAGGAGAATTAGCTGCAGGAAAGACTCTCCCCGGTGGTGTCTCCTGAAGCTTTGTCTGAGAAAGGCACCAAAATGGGAAGGGGGAGTGTGCTTAGGAGAGAAAAAGAAACCTGATCTGTAGTCATGGTAACAAGAAACCACCAGTTTAACTGATCGATGACAGCTCAGAACCAGTACACAAGCCTGTGACATGCCCATGTTTTTGTCAGCAGGCCGATCAACGCCACCCTCACCCGATGGCCTTGCTGACATCCACTCATTCCCAACTCCCGAGCCTGACCAGCCCTGGGCTCCGTGCTCCGCCAAGTCCTACACAGGGTCAGCTCCCAGCCTTGCTGAGAAACATGGTCTGCAAAGCAGAGCTCTCTCACTTACATGACTAATAAATTCACCTTGCTGTTTCAAGTTTTTAGCAATGGTCTCTTTCTTGAGCATGAATCATAAAAACGTTCTCTCCTGCCTCTCAGAGTACATCTCTGCCGAAGGATGAAAAGAAGGAATGGTCTTCAAAGTGCTCTGGAAGTGCTGGATTGAAATGGAAAAAAATAATTAGAATATGGGGGCAAACTATTATTGGTTTCCCATAGAACAGGTCCCTCAGGTTTACGCAGTGCCAATTTGACCTTGCTTTAGATGTAACTCTAATACACTTAATTATTGGCTTTCAATGATCACTGAAGATTAAAAGCTGCAAATGATATGAGGGGAAAAAACTAACCAACTCAAACTCATCCAGCTCAGGAATCAACTCCATTTAGTGCTGAATTTTCAGTTCCGGGGGGCACATGCTTCTAATCCCAGCTACTCAGTGAGTTATGATAGCGTCACCACACTGCACTCTAGCCTAGGCAACATGTCAAAAAAAAAAAGAAAAAGAAATTTGAGGGCAATACAATGGAGGGGAAGGGGCGTGTGTGTCATTAATGATAATGTAAAAAGCCACAGCCATCCACAGCAAGACTTTCTCTGCAGGCCTCTAGAAGGCTGAGATGAAACTTCTGTAATATTTCTGACATAATCAATTTCATTCTAACCAGCATGGATCAGGAAACACAGGAAGTAATGAAACTCAAACTGTTTCCCTGCAAACAAAAACACGGGAAAATATGAAGAAATGAAAGTTTCTTCTCTCCTGAAGAAATTTGTCTGTTCCATCAAGAAAAATATGAAAAGATCTAAACTGTCAAAGAAAAAAGCAACAAAGTGAATTCATTTCCATGACTACTGTCCAACACAGCTGCACTGAATCCATTTACATTGCTATTAAACGGCATTGCTAATAAATATGAATATAGCACAACATACAGGGCATCAAAGATCCACATTTGAAATATCTAAAAGTGTCGGAAACAATAAGCCCAGTAGCCCAAGGAACAGTGGTGTCTTCGAATACATTGTTATTTTTTTCCCTCCCATCAGAAGGACAGTAAATTAGTGGACAATTATGAGAAGAAACTAACCATTCTGAAAGCTAGTCATTAGTGGTACACAAACAAGAATAAATTTTCCAGTGTGAACAATAAGGGCTGGCTGTGATGTTATTACAAACCTGAGGCCCAAACCATGCTTTCAGAAAGCAGTTCCACCCCATGAAGCAAGTTAACATTCCGCTTCTCTTCCGGTCCTGTGATTTCCTTGGAAAGCCCTCTGCCAGTCAGCAAGTGGAACTTTTCCTCTCTGCACGGAAGGTGAAGCATTAGTGGGAGGAACTGAAGCTATCGGCAATAGCCAAGCTGCGGTGCTGGGAGCCTTGGCCTAAAATACCAATCTTCCCCCCTCTACGCCCAATCACTTGGCCAATTCCTTGTGCCCCCAGAAGTCCAGCCTCTCTTCTCATCTATGTAGACAGAAGCAAAAGAGTAACGGGAGGGTGTAAATTAACCTTGTCCTGCAAGTTCTCTACACCACAAGTGAAAATCAAGCTCTGCTGGAGGTAGATCTGAAACCAGTTTCAACCCACAGTGGGTTCCAGTGCACCACAGGGTTGGCCCCCCCAAGAACCTGCTGGGCTCCTCTGTCCCAGATTTAGACTTCAACCCTCAGAGAGAGACCATGTCTTGAAGAACAGGGTAGGGATGTGGCAGATGCCTCAGCTTACCATGAGCCTAAGCACAGATTCTGACCACACCTGGAAGATGCTGGCTCCTCCAGGGCCATGGCCCTGGGACCTGAGGCACGGCAGGGGTCTCTACGTAGTCAACTGGGGGGGAGGGGAGGTTGCAAAAGCTCATGATGCCAGAGGTTACCACACTCTGCTCCTGTACTTGGTGTTGCACCTGGTGCCTAGAGGCTCTAGGGACTTGAAATGGGGAAAGGCAGGAGAGATTGTTTTTTCCTCTTTGCATGAATCCACCCAAAGCTTGAAGAGGAACCCTGATAGGAAAAGGAGGATGAGGGCAGAGCAGGGAGAAACTCATCAGGGGCTGTGCAGACAACACAAAGGAACTTCCACCCAGAACCACCCCACACATAGATATGTCTGTCTATATTTTTATCCTTCTGCAAAATAACAAGTGCAATGCTGAAGAGTCCTTGAAGGATGCAGAGAAAAGCCACATTCTATCACAGACCAAAGAGATGCTGGTCAAGCCTAAGTACCTACTTATAGCCACCAACTCCAAATCCATTAAGAATAAGGGTTTCATTTTAGAAACAGATCTTAAAGCAACTAGAAAACAAGATACACCACCACCCCCAACATTGCTATAGTAACTCTTTTCTATTCATCACACGTTAATTCTGCTATCCAACGTATATTCTTCTGAAGACGGACTCCATTATACTTTTGCCACTAAAAACTTCATAGGGAAATACAGGCAGGGTTGGGGGCGGGGAAGACAGGTACATACCTCCAGTGGAGAGACAGAACCAGATAGGTGATAGCTTCCTTCAGTAAAAATAATCAGCACTTAGAACTTGATCTAGGAAGTTGACCTCGGTTTCCTCATTTGGAAAATAAATGCGCTAGATGCAACCATCACTAAATCTCTTCCCGGCCCTGACATTCTACGCAATGTACATGCAACCTCTCACTTACTACTAATTGGTCTTTAAACGATAATCACAAATCGAACCAAAGTTGAGAATCCTTATTTCCTAGAGCTGTAATGATATAAATTGGGGTTCTGTTTTCTGAAAATCCATTTCATACATTAAATGTACCAAAACCGACCACGAAAAGAAACTAAAAGCCCAAATGTGCATTCACGCACATTTATTAAGTTCGTGAAACCAAACAATATCAAAGCCAAGTTGTAAATTTTCACCGTGAAGGATCTTTCTACTACATGCAGCTAGACTGACTGAAGCATCTTAAAACACAAGTCCTATGAAATTTGGAGTAAAACACATTTATTCAATTTATATTTACGAAGCACCTACTAGATACCGAGGACTATGCCAGATGTTAGCTGAACAGAGTCAGACACAGTCCCTGCTCTCAAAAAGTTCAGATCTGGTAGAAGAGCCAGAAAAACTGTCACAAAAAGAAATCTCCCAGTAACAAAAAAGGTGTTCTTTATCATCCCCAAAGACCTTCACACTACACTTAGAAGTAAGAAAATCTATCTCCAACTTTTAGCTACTAATTCAATGCGCGTGAATGCCTTTTAGTGTCTTCAGGTGGTCTATGCAAACATAAAAGTCTAAATTTGTAGTGACTTCTTCAGTGATCTTTTACTGCCTACTCATCAAAATTAAATACCTATTGCTGCAAGTAGTAGCCTTTCTCTTTAAAATTTTCAGCTTCACTTTTCTGGAATAGCTTTCAACTTTTTTGAAATGTCTTGTACAGTTTCCCCTGGATCCTGAGATGATGCCAACCATTTTTTTCCCCCTTGTAGTGATCAAATAAATCATCCTTGGCTCATGCTGTCCTTCCTTTGACACCTCATCTCACCTGTTCATTAGTATCTTGAAGACAGCTCAATGCCTTCGTGCAAAGGCCTGTGGATTCACCCTTTCTAATCACACATCCCTGCCATCAAATCAATCTACCGGGTTTCTTTATCCCTGTCGACTACAGCGTAACAGTCAGTGTCAGCCACACAGAGTGGAATCTCTTGAAGCCAGTAATACGCACTGGGCCCTTACTGTGGGGGGAAGGACTTATTCATGCTGAGAAAGATCATATGAATAAGGGGTCATTGGTCAAACAGTCACAGACTGAGGGTCTCATTACTCTTAACCTCTTTGCTCAGGACCACAGAGTGAGAGGTCAGGAGCAGGAATCACAGAGGCTTTTATAAAAACAAATTACATAGAATGTAATGTTGCTTAATTTGTTCTTGTCTGGAGCAAATCAGATTAAACATTGATTTTTATATCTAGGACCAACAAGATGCACCTCTGTTCACAGCTGAAATATCCAGATCTTTTCTTTCAATTAGGACAAAAAAACTGATCTACTCCCTGGTTTTTTCTTCCTACTCCTTCCCTCTTTTTAAGCACCTGCCAACTGGCTCTTCACTATTGTACTGAAATTGCAACCAATCCACACTTGACACTGTTGACTACCCATTCTTAGAGACTCTTTCTCAGATGCGCAATGCAATCTCAAACGCACATCTTCAGTCCTGACTGCACGTTTGGCTTGCAAAGCCCTTGTCTACACAACAGTCTCCACTTAAGGCCAGAATCTTTTTATAAGAGGCTATGGCTGCAAATAAATGGAAAAACTAACCAAATTGCTCAAAATGGCTTAAGCCAGGGGTCAGCAAACTTTTTCTCTGAAGGGCCAGATAACAGGTATTCTAGGCTTCTGTAAACCGTATAGTCTCCTTCACACTCAACCATACCATTGCAATGCAGAAGCAGCCATAGGCAATATGTAAACAAGTGAGCATTGCTGTATTCCAATACAACTTTATCTATTAAAAGCAGGTGACTGGTGACCCACAGACCACAGTTTGCCAAACCTTGATTTAAATAATAAAGACTATCTCACAAAGCAAACCCTGAGGCAGGAAAATCCCTGGGGTTGATTGAGTTAGTCACTCAACCGTGTATGAAGGTCCTGCTTCCCTCTGTCCTCTGTTTGGCCATCTGACAAGGCTAGCCTTCCGCATGGTCACAAGACAGCTGCCACAGCTCCAAGAGATACATGCACACACGGCAACTCCAGCAGAAGTCCTTCCTTTTTAAGGTAAGGAAACCGTCAGCTGAAGCTACCTGCTCACTGACAGGAATCACATGCCCAGTCTTGAATGGCATTCCCATGACTGTCTAAGACCAATCAGATTTACCCAGGAGTCACATGGGCTAGGGCTGGACCCCTGAACCAAACTGGGGCTCACAGAGCACAGAAGAAAGAAGAATAGCTATTGATTGGGTAAACAGCCGACACACAGTGTCCACAATAATTTTCCTCCGCGAACCAGACCACCTCCCCTTTGTAACCACCCAAATGTCTCACTTCTCCTCCTCCTCCGTCCCATCTCTTTGCTCTGCCTCTCCTGAATCCGGCCCCTACTGCATACCTGGTGCATGAATGCTACCTGCAATCTGGCTCCTGTATAATTCACTTTGCACAACATATGCTGACTAATCTTTATGGTAAAACACCACTTGCAAGTTGTCACTCACTGGAGTCTCTCCTCAAAAACTCACAAAGACTTCTTTAGATGATGAAGACCAACTCCTCCATCTGCACTTGGCCTGGCAGAAGGGCCTGACCTTCTGCCAACCTTTCCTTCCCCCACCTGACACCAATCCTCTACTCCAGCTGGCCCGTTCATCCTTTCCTGACTATCTGGGCTCATGCTCACCTCTATGCTAAACCTTCACTCTTGTTACATTCCTGACCTGCAATGCCCTACTCCTATTTTCCTCCAAGTAACTACATTTTTCTCATTTTCTAATGCCAGTAGACACAGAACAAGCAATTAAACACAGACCAGGGAGATCAGGGTTTGACTCCCAGCCAGCTCAGCCACTTGCTGCGGCACTGTCATTTGGCCAGACTGAGACCCGGTGTCCTCATCCACAAAGCCAGAGTCACAGTGGGTACCTCACAGGATCCCTGCAAGGACCAAACGAGCGTAGTGACACCACGCCTGGCTTAGAACACTGTCTTTCCTCCTCCCAAACTGCACCACCTCTAAGAATCCTTTAGAGACCATTCTTGTTCCCAGGGTATAATATGGTTTGCATTAGGGTTACTCTATTGCAGATACCTTATAGCTTTCAAAAGGATAAGCTACATGCAAACAAATAATGGACTAATTGAATCACTAGCTTTAAAAAAAATGATACAAAACCTTCTTTTCTAAGCTCCTTACAACTGCTTTTCATGCAACACTATTTTTAGTGCCAGAGTCAGGTAAACAGGCCACGGGAACACCACTATTTTTCCCTTCCTGCAAGGTACCATGAATATATCTTCCACTGTGATTTTTTTCATGAAACTGCCCTGGTATAATCACTGCCACATTTGACAATGGAAACAAAAGGCCTCAAACAATAGGTGGATAGGAATTGACAAGTTTTCTCTACACAATACACAGCAAATAGCCACACTCCCTATCACAGCACAGTAGGAAGGTCTGGCCTGGGTAGGCAGGACAGAGAAAACAAAAAAGTGAGTACAATAAACCCCATCGTTAAGATAAACATCAACAAGGGCTCGGGTGGTAATCGCTTTGACATGAGATGTGTGTGTAGAATGATTTCACAGGGATGTGACTTTTCCGAATTAATCGGGAAAGGGAAGAACCTACCAGCATTCAGTGATTCGAAAAGCTTTTGCTACCTCGACGCAAAAATTGTGCAGAGTTTCTGTGAGCACCAGGACAACCACCATTTCTTGAATGTTCACACGTGAATCGCATTTTACTAGACTCTTCCACACAGAAACAGCATAGAAACTTATGGATACATCCTTTACGTTGTCTATAGGTAGAAACAATAAGGCAAATTCAGATTACTTATGGATCTTTCATAAAGCGATTTTCTAGACTTGGAAAATGTCCTTCCCCATCACCAACTTATTTCAAGTAGTATTTTTTTTAAAAAAATAAATGTCTAGAAGACTAGGAGTTTATATTACATAAACTTTGAACAAAATCATGCCTGAACACCAGAATGCGCTCTTCCTTCTCCCCGGAAAAATACTCAAAGTGCACAGTGCATGCTGAGAAACAGCTCTTGACTAAGGAAAGAAATGTAGCTTCTCCCAAAGACACAACTGGGAAAGAATGATCCTCTCTTGAGCTGCCCCGCAGGAGTTCATAGCTCTTTACTTCTGCTAAGACAGCATTATCATAATGCTACAAAGTGCCAAAGAGAATTGTTTTAATAAACAGGGTTTTCATGCTCTTAAAGAACTTGAACATAAGCACTTGATTCTATTAGCTAAAGTACACTGCAGCTAGCAAAGGATTCGCACCAGAACGGAGCAGCACGCTGCTGTTTCAAAAACTGACATCACCGGCACTTAAAAGATTGGATTCTTAAACACATTCAGCTCCAGAGAGGCGCTCCCAGTCTGATTAGAGCTATCCATGTAAGATTCGGAAACTGTAAGTGTGCTTTAAATATGTTTTACCGCATAATAGGATGGCGTTTCTCACCTGGGGGCAAGCCACTCGACTAAATCGTAATTATTATTGCAGATTACCTGGGAAGAAAATCAGTATGCCTTCAAAGTCTCCGCAATAGCCTACTTTAAAGTACAAACAGTGACCAAGATTAGGCAAGTGACTTCCCTGGGGGATTCTTCTCTGAGTCAGATGAACAATTATTGCATGTAAATGAGGCTTCTAAAGATCTCTGTAAGTAATCAAAGTCTTTCTTAGTCCTGTGATTGCATTTTATTTTATTAGTAAATCTCTTGTTTAGAGATCAAAATTCATTTGAGTCCAACCGCTCTAAATTATAAAGACTATCAAATCTGTAAATTTCAAATAATCAAAGATTTCTAAATATGGGATCGTAAAAATGTTAAGCACAACTGTTTACTGCAGTTCATAAAAGGTTGCATCAGACAAGCATCTGAGCAAAAAAGGACTAGCTTGATAAGAGCAGGGGGAAAGTCCTCCTTGCCCTCTGGCCAGACACTGTATCTCAGTAGGATGAGTATAATGAAATTTCACTGTAAATTCCCAACACTGGACTCTTGCTAACAAAGTCCAGAGTTCGAACCCGTACCTCCTTCTCTATGGTAACACTTTAAGAGCACTGTCTACGTGTGACTATTAGCTGATTTTAAGATAGCTATAAATAATCCAACTACCATTTAAAAAATATAGTGTCGGCCGGGCGCGGTGGCTCACGCCTGTAATCCTAGCACTCTGGGAGGCCGAGGCGGGCGGATCGCTCAAGGTCAGGAGTTAGAAACCAGCCTGAGCAAGAGCGAGACCCCGTCTCTACTAAAAATACGAAGAAATTAATTGGCCAA
>CAUYRT010031891.1:0-32096 GCA_963574885.1 Lepilemur ruficaudatus | reverse complement strand
GGACCTTAGCAGATGCTAGCAGATCACAGAGGCCTTAGTAAGTAGGCACAGCTGAAGCAAATACACAATTATAGGGAAAACAGATCTTTGAAGGCCATTTAGGCACTGGTTGGCAAAACAATCTTTGCTGTTTTAAAATTGCAGCAGCGTTATAATGGTACTAGCAATACTACAGAAGTTCTAGCTTTAAGTTATGAGTTCCAGACCTAAGAAGCTACCATAGCTTGCAGAAAATGCAGCAGCAATGAAATGCTATTCAAAATTTGTAATACTAAAGCAAAAGAAAGACTATGGCTCATGTGTTGCTTATTAGGCCACTCAGGATGTAGCCTCAGAAACATCAGCTACAGCTTCAGCTGCAGAGGATATCTTTTTAGCTGAAACCAAAGTTGGAGGGTAAACATTTTCTAGGAAAATGGATGGAACACATACTCAAGTCAGTATTGGAGTGCCAGAAACACTGGGCTTAAAATGGAAATGACAATGTGGTAATCACGACTCCATGAATAATTGTTTGATAGAAGTCACTTTTATTAATTGTTCAGAAGATTTTGGAGACATGGCAGAAAATGAGTGGCGTTTTGGTCCAGGGAGACTTAAATTCATAACTTACTGTAGCCTCCCTCCTTTACTATCTTAACACTGAACTTCCACTATACTCTCTTATAGCATAAAAAAAAGAGTTCTGAGAACAAAATTTTGCCTGGAATAAACTGTTCTAGATGTGGTAGACAGCTTCTAATCTACATTTGAGGTGCTTGAGTCCTATATTGTAAAATATCATGTGTGCTACTAACTCTTTGGGCTCTATAAAAGTGAGGCACATCATACATGGTATTAAGCTAGTACAACTCCAGAGGCTCTGAAGAACCACATCCGTTCCTATGAGAGATGATTCTGATTACAGTTACAAAAGGAACAAAACTCAGGCATTGAGATCCATCTGAGATTGAACATAATACGAGTTAGGGTGGGGAAATTTTTACATTAATTTATTTGAAATAAAATATTGCAAGAGCAAAGATAATTTCAATTTGGACTTCAATTTCTCCGGTTTTTAAAATTTTAGGACTTTAATTTGTGAGGAGGTTTATTCTTTGTGACTGTAATTCTCCTTTGGAAATTCATAATTGGGAGGAGATTCTATTCAAATTTGGGACATCTTGTTGCTGGCATTTTATTGCAGTATCTTTATATATTTTGTGTTCTTGGAGTATATATGTTGCCTTCCATTTCATAAGGCTGAAATAGACTATATCGAACTAAGTGAATATACAATATTTGCAATGGGAAATAGAACAGGGAGGAATTATTTAGCCTTATATAGTGAAGACTTAGAATTGATGCAATTAATGTAGTGTTTTGATCTATTTGCATCCCTTAGTGATCCCAGAAGGATAACAAAAGTGTAGTGGTTGGGATTGGGAGTCTGATATCATGAAAGTGGAAGCAGAACTGTTCACAATGATTGTCAATCTTCTCTCCAAAGGAAGATAGTCGGGAGCCTATTTGGCTATAGAAATAATGATGAAGCTAAAAGAACAACAACAAAACCAAAACCAAATCAAACCAAACTAAGGCATATTATGGTCATAATATTAGGAAGAGCACAAATTCTTTCTAAAGTTTTCTTTGTGTAGAATAGCCTCAATTACTATGAAACTCGTGGCTTCTCTCTATCTAAAGGGAGATGCTATGTCTATCTGATTGGTAGTTTTTTAAATGCTATTTTTGACATGATTTGCTTCTTTTTTTTCCATCTTGAGAGTGAAATGCTCACAGAGAAAAGACATTTCCTTTTGTTGATGGTTTTGTTTTCCATCTAAGTCCTACCCAGGCCTACCACTACTTCTCCCTACCATGTCCTCAATTCTCTCTTTGGAAGGACTAACCCCTGATAGAGAAGTGCATTTGAGGGTGTGTATAAGTCTGTGAAAATTTGAGGTTCAATTAGCAGGCCCCCTTGACTAACATAAATTGTTCAACTCATCATTTTACAGGTATATACCTGATATCTTTTACTCCAGTGCCTTATTCTTTGTCTTATTTATCAAAATTTTCAGAATGCTGGTGGTGATTAAAAATATTTATTAGTCCCTTTTAAATACATAAACACAAATAAACTTTTACAATATAAGCCATTGTTAAATTTAGGTTGCTGAAAATCAGCTACAATTCTACAATTCCTCCTATAGGTAAAGCCAGCAGAAAAGACAACTTTAGCTGCAGGCTGTTTCTTCCAAATCACATGGTAGCTGTGAGCAAAATTCACTCTCATTTAAATCAGTGTATCTCAGAATTTAGAGAAATGTGATCAGTCTCATGCAGAATCATGCAGACATGGAAAAAGATTAGTCTATATTTAAATAGATACAAATAAACATGATTTAAGATACCAAGTTACACTGACTCTGATACTTTTAAAATTCATGTTGAAAAAGAAAGGTGACCACCTTCGTGGAAGAACCAAAATTAGAATTTTTGGTTGAATATGTTATCTGTAAATTGTTTATATAATTATTTAAAAACACAAGAGTTTCTTATTTTTATTAAAATATGTTTCGGAAGATCCAAAGGAAGAGTGAAAAAAAATTTTTGTTTTCTTATTAAGTGATGCAAAGAAGCATATGTGGTAGAGATAAAATTCCTCTAGGGTTTTTGGGATGCAGACCGATAATGAAAGCATGGAACCTAGCTTATGAGTTAGAAGGATAATATGTACTATAGAAATAATAGGAGAACAAGTGGGAAAATGAAAAAACATACAAGTCTTGTATGCCTAAGGAAAGGCATTGACATTTTCAAATGATATTTGATAATGCCATTTCTGTAAATATGTTTTAAGTACAGAAACCTTTTGCATGAAAAACCTGTGGAAACTTTTTTGGGAACTCTTGAGAGACAACTAAGAAATCTTTCAAAAATAATGCTGGTTTCACTTTATGGAAAGAATACTCAGATATTCTAATGAATGCTAAGGCAAAGTATCGTTATACTCTTCCAGCAACTTCTAGTCTAACTTTCTCATTTTGATCTCTTCCTTCAGAGAAAGGAAGAGAGTCTTTTTCTTTTTTAAATTTTTGGCACGTGGATCTGACCATGGTGCTGATTTCCTTCTAAGTAGTCCTTTCACACTATGGTCACTGTGCAAATGGAATAAGGCACATTTTGTAGTAATAATAATCTTACATCTTTTTTTGCTTGAGTTTGCTAAAGCAGAATAAAAGCAATAGGAATACCCAAGATTTTAAGTAAAATTGATCAGGCATTTACTACATTTATCACTTGATCAAGTTATTTAAACTTTCTGAGTTTAGATTATTTGTTTACAAAATGGTAGTGATGATGGATATATTTTATAGGCTTTAGAATTATATGTGCTATTATAAAAGCATCTTGCCTAAAAAAGTATCATAATAAATATGAGATCTCTTTCTCCACCCTCATAATCATTTACTGAAGAACTAGTATCTCATTCATTACCAGCTTGGAGGTCTGGATGACTTCATTCTCATAATACTACTTGCTGAGATATTCAGTCATATAAACTTCATCATAAGTAAGACATTTTCAGACTAAATAATTTTTTAAACTTTCTAAATATATTAGTATAATGTGTATATGATCTTTCATTTTCTAGGTGGATTTAATATGATAGAGACTTTTTATAGACTTTTTTGCAAAACTATTCAGTGAATAAACAACATCTGATGGGGCTACAACAATGCTTCTGTGGAAACATGCCATCTTTAGCATTTGGCTGTGCATCAGCAAGCATTTTGTTTTCTCTCTTTCTATTTAAAATGCTCTGCGACCTTAGACAAGTCATTAACTTCTTTATGTGTTTCTTGCAATATATTGCATCAATGTATTCTGTGAAGGTGTTTGGTTAAAATAATCTGTACACATTCATTCAATTCAAACACAAAGCTAAACAAAACAATTACAATAATAATGTAAACATGGATCTGGAATTTCCTGGATCCCAAATTTTATTTTCTACCTGAGGGCCTAGAACTACCAAAATTCTCAAACATTTTTTTTCTTCTCTGTGAACAAGAAGCCAATCAGGAATCCATACATAAAATTTATTTGGTTTATTATAAAGTTCTGCTTTTGTCCTGAACTTGGGATATTTTTCTAAGCATTGTACTCCCTAAATTTCTGTTTTCATGTTGATGAGAACTTCACTTTGAGTCTTCAAGTCTATATTTTCTCTTCTTTGATCCATGTTTCAGTATCCTGGTCACTCTTCATTCTTGTCTATAAAACTCTTGAAGTCATAGCATATATTTTCCTGCCTTCCTGAACTGAATATTTTCTTTGCAAGCAATGTCATACAATCTAGAGAGCTTGTAAACTAACTGCATTTCATTCAAGTCTAAGTTGTTGTCCAAATATTAAAAAAATAATAAACCCTTTTCTGGGGTACCAAATAGGGTAGTTCAAAATTAGAATTCACGTGACACATGTGTGCATGTGTGTGTGTGTCTTGTAAAGATTTAAATAATGAAATAAAGAGCACATGCAATGTGACACTGAGTTTTCTCAAGTTGCTTTGACCTTAGAAGCCCAAGCTAGAATTTAAAATGACCTTGACAAATTAGAGAAGTCATCCATCAAAAAATGTACGGAAATTTAATAGGGATAAGTGTACGGTGGTACACAGGGGGAAACAACTGAGTGTACATGCAATAGGCACCAGAGTGACTCCAAGCAATCCTGAAAAAGAAAATGTGAAAACTATAGGGGAGAAAAGCTGAAATTAATCAGCTGTTGTTAATTTTCAAGAGCTGATATGACACTTAGATACACAGTATTATGAGCTATCATAGAAAAGCAGAGAAGTAATCTTTTGGCTCTGTAAAATCTGAGGATAATCCTCTTCTGAATTTTGCCAGTAGTGATAACTTTATTACTGCACTATGTTTATTTGTACATTTATTGAGACCCTACTGTGTAGTGTGTGAAGTGCTAAAGACTATCATTTGCCACTTTATTCTAATTACTATGGATAACAAAATAATATTCTTGTCAATATATTAATAAATGTCCCTTGTATCACATTCTATAATTTTTTTATATTCTATTGTGGACATTTATTATATTTTGCCTGCCCAGCATCTTTTCCTTTTAGAAATTGCTTCCTCTCCATCTGGCTAGATAATTTAATTAAATATCCACACCTTCACTGTCACTGGCCAATCCAACAGAGTCGTAATTGAAGGATAATCATAATGAAAGATGGGCTACTTCTAAGTCATTCCAGAATTCTTGTTAGAGTTATGAAGAAATAGCTCTTCTCTTTTTTCTGGAACCCCTCAGAATAAATATGAGGTAAGCCAGACATTTGTTGACCCTCTTTGTGACTCTGTGTAGCGAACCTCATAAGGCTTTAACTAATCTAAAAGAAATAAGAGTTCAGAGTTGAATGAAATAAGACACAATCTTAATATTACAGAGTCCTTAGATCTAAGTGAACTTTTCACTTCCCATCTCGGGACGTCTAAGTTAAATGAAATAATAGTATTTCTTTTTTTTCTTATGCTAATTTGATTTTGATTTATTTCACTTGCAACCAAAGAGTTTAGACTAATACTTATTCATTCTTGATTATATTAATAGACCATAATGTAAGGTAATGCTCAAAGTAAGGATGTGCTCTTCCCCCTCAACTCCCATCCCAATAAAATGGATGGTTTTACAATCAATATTATGAGAAAGAGGCATATTTACAGCAAACTAAACAACAGACATTAGGTAGCACCTTGGCATATATGAGAGGTAAATCTTATTTTCTGTGAATTTTAAGGTCTTAAATTTAGAGTTAGTGTGATGAAAATGTGGTAGGGACAATGAATGCCTGTATAATGCTCAACAAATGAAAGGGGTGATGGTTAATTCTATGTATCACCTTGACTGGGTCACAGGATACCCAGATATTTAGTTATATTTCTGGGTCTGTTTGTGCATATGTTTCTGGATGAGATTTAACATTTGAATCAATAGACTAAGGTAGAATCATAGCCTTCTCCAATGTAGGTGTGCCTCATCCAACCCACTGATGGTCTCAATAGAATAAAAGGCTGAGTAAGAAAGAATCTTCTCTATGTGCCTGGCTTTTCTAGCTGGGTCATTGGTCATATCCTGCCTTTGAACTTGGACTCGGACTATGTATCAGCTAAGGCTCTCCAGAAAAGCAGAACCAATAGGAGATTTATTACAAAATTTGGCTCACATTATTATGGAGCCTAAGAAGACCTACCATCTGTTCTCTGTCAGCTGAATAACAAAGAAAGTTGGTGATGTAATTCAGTAAATCTGAAGACCGGTGCGGGGGTGGGGGATGGGGAGTGTGAGGGTGTTAAGTCCCAGAGTCCAAAGCCCCAAGAACCAGAGGCTTTGATATCTGAGGGCAAGAGAGAATGGATGTCCCAGCTCAGGGAGAAGGAGGGAGAGAGAGAGAGAATTTGCCATTCCTCCACCTTTTTGTTTTATTTGGGCCCTCAGTGGATTGGATGATGCCTGGTAAGAGTGGATCTTCATTATTAAGTCTACTGATTCAAATGCTAATCTCTTCCAGAAACATGTTCACACGTAAACTCAGAAATAATGTTTTACCAGCTCTCTGGGCATCTCTTAGACCTGTCAAGTTGACACATAAACTATCACAGACTGGAACTATACCTTTGGTTTTCCTGAGTCTTCAGTTTGCTTGCTGCCATTCTTGAGACTTCTCAGCCTCCATAATCATGTAAGTCATTTCCTTGCAATAAATCTCTTTATGGAGATATAACTCCAAACAGTTCTGTTTCTCTAGGGAACCCAGATTAATACAGACTTTGATACTATGGACAGTGCTATCCAGTAGAACTTACTGTGATGATGGAAATGTTCTCTCTTTCTGTGCTATCCAATACAGTAGCCACCGGCCACATATATTAAGAACTATTGGTACTTAAAATTTGATTAGTATGATGAAGGTGCATAGTTTTTAATTTATTTTAATTCTAATTAATTTAAATAGCCACTAATGCTTAGTGCCTACCCAGTGGATAGCACAGCTCTACAAAACAGGCCACATTTTTAAAGCCATACCGTAACTATTACATTACTTTCCAGATTTATTTCCTCCTATTCCCCCCTGTCATTTTTAGTAATTATTTGTTTGCTACTTCAAGATGTTTTGTTGTTTTTCTTTTTTATTTTATTAAGGAACAAATTAGATGTTCCTCAGAGATATAAATAAAATTGGTTGCTGAAATAGTAAAATATAAGGTAGCTTAATTTACCTTGAATTTACTAAGAATCAAGAAAAATCATTGTGTTCCTTACAATTTCTCTGTCTCAGCTGTGTGAGTTATCAACGCAGCTTCCTTTATTTAGTCAATCTGGGTCAAAAAACTGGTTCCTCACTTGGTTTCAATATTTTTAGTCTGGCCTTGCTTATTCCATAGAAGCATTCTGTAATATTCTTAACAGAAATTCTATTAAATAGTATTGCAAATCAAAGAATCTCCTAAACTAAAGAAATATAAAGATTCACACTAGAAAATTATAAAAGATACTTTAAAAATGCACACTTTAATAATAAGTTACTATAGTTATTCCTGTCTATTTACTCCAAACTAATTGCTGCTGAAAACTCAGGAACAGTTAGCAAATGGTCAGCTGTGTTTATGTATGGGGAGTGGAATCACTAATGTATTTTATTTATTTCTACATAGTTTACATTTTTAGCAACCAATATGGATTTCTTTTGTAAATAAAAACCTAAGTGGATTTTTTTAAGTGCTGAGTTTTTAGTTCGAGTGGTTTCACTTAAGAATAATTAGAATTATTTATTTAGGGAAATGATGCCTTGGAAAAAAACAAAAAGAGAAAAGATAAAGGTATATGACTTCATACAAGTTAAACCAGAGGGTAGTCAGCTTTAAATGGATACACTCATTCCTTCAACAAACACATATTGAGTGATTACTATGTTTCTTTTGTAGTTGCTGAAAATCCAGTAGACAAGCCAAAGCTCCTGCCTTCTTGCAGTTTATATTCTAGGTGGGGAGAAAAACCAATACACATGTAAACAAATGATTTAAATAGTATAAGTTCAGGTTTATAAAGGGCATAAAAAGAAATAAAATTAGAGGCATAAAGAGTGACTAGAGGGAGTAAGAGTGGAGAGTAAGAGAGTTATCAGTAAATACCTTGCTGGGAATGTCACATTTGAGCCAATTCCTTGATAAAGTAATGACATACATGATGATCTCAAGTAAGAGTGTTCTGATAGAAAAAAACTCCACACATACAGAAAAAAAAAAAACCTATGTGGCAAGTATAAAATTGGCTTAAATGGCTATAAAGTCATTGTCTTGAGAGAATTTTTTATTTGTCTATTTGTTTTTTAATGAAGTCCATTTTGAGTATAATTATGTTCAAGAATTGAGATCATCTTCAAGATATATCTCTCTATCTTTGGTCATTTACAAAAACTTCTATTTTAAATATTATCTGCTTTTAAACTCCAAGATCACATGGCCATCTATAAAGTGGGGTGAATATTTGCTTGCCTGGGAAAAAATGTAGAGAAAGGAATTTTCCCTCTCATTGAGTTTAAGAAAGTATGTGATGGACACAACATCTTAGATCATTTAGATTCAATCTCTGTAGAGATAGAAGGTACACTACCTAAGATCATGAGATCATTTTCACTCTATATATTGTGATTCCATATTTTAAAATGGGAGAATGTGAAGATGTTGATCAGATTGCTACTTTATGTATCTACATAAAAAGACAGAAACAGCTTACTTTGATGTTATAAATTTCTGAATATCTATGAATTTCTTTTCATTACTTTTATATACTGTCATCAACCTAAGTTAAAATTCTAGCAGTAATAAACTTGGAGCGGGGCGAGGTAACAAAATAGGTCATAATCCTGAAGATGGACAATGAACGTTTTGTAAACAGTAGCAAAACATTAAGTTAAAATGCATTTAAATATTGCTATAAGCTATCATATATAACATATATACTACACATACCATACATATTAATAATACTATATACTACATATTATACTGTGTATACTGTATACTATAAATATGACTTCTTCATACTCTGCAACACAGGTAGCTTACCTCATATTTAAAATGCTAGTGAATAAGCAGAATGACAATCAATGCTTCTAGTATTCAATAAGCTAATTTTCTTTCTCAATGGTGTACATTTTCACCAAGCCATGAAATTTCTTTTTATAAATCAATTTACAACAAGAGTCAATTTTCTATGAGAGTCAAATTAACATGGATTTTTAGAGTTTTATTCCTGGGGATCTATAATAATTGTATATTTAAAGTGCTTAGATATTTTGTCTAAATTTAATATTTTAAAAGAAAACATAATGTTCTTGCTATCCATGTGAAATCTCAAGAAATGTATCTATCGTGATAAAAGTGACAATAATTTTGCTATTTTCATTTCAATAATTTTTACCACAATTAAAATTATAAACAATTTACTTTGCTCCCAGTAAGGAAAAAAGGAATAAATTTCATAATCATAATAAATTTCAATTCTTTCAACTACAGTAGAAACAATAATAAAGTGCAAACTAAGTTTTGCCTCCTCTGTGATAACTACCTTAAAAGAACCCTAATATCTATAGTACAATTGAGAGAACAGGGAATTATCACCTTATTCTATGATAGTATAAATGAAGAAGGCCGTCATATTCAAGGCAGGGAAAAATTATGATCTATCTTTATATAAGAAAATAAATACTAACTAAATGACTTGCATTTAAAGCCATAAATTTTCCCCACGTTAAAATTTATTTCAAAATACTAAATTAAATATTTAAAAATACTTTTGTCATGAAGTAAAAGAGAATACAGGGCTTAATTATAAAGATGGTAAAGAAGATTTTCCAAACAGATTTAATATTTAAGACTATTGCATATAGAGATGCATGGATAAATGCCATCTTTTGAGAAGTCATATTTTTCCAAAATACTGTAAGATCTTACAATCATTGAGCATTTGATATTTTAAAATTAACTGATTAATAGCATCTAAGAATAGACTATTTAGAAAATAGAGCATTGTCTATTCTTTGCACATGAACATGGCATTATTTATGCAAATAGCGAGAGCTCAGACTTTGAGTGTTTTCCCCCCAAACTGGAATAACCCTCTCTTCCAGTCCCCTGGGTGTATGGCCCAAAGAGAGCCCTTAATTACATGAAAGTTTATGACTCTCACCCTAATCAAACTTTCAACCCATTTTTTAAAACTATCTAATTAAATGAATCAAATTGTTCCATAGTCTATGGGAAGAGTTACTTTGTGCTGTGATGAGAAGGGGACTCCTGGGACTCCTGCACTCTAGCCAGAGCACAGAGTGCGACTTTGTCTCGAAAAAAAAAAAAAATCCTCTGGGCCTCTTAGTGTCCTCTGTCTTGTAGAACAACCGCTGAAATTCTTCCTGGGGGCAAACATGCGGCAAAACAGTGGTAAAGACCAGTGATTCTTAAACTGTGTGTGTATGCCAATCACTCTGAAATCTTGTTACAATGAAGATTCTGATTCAGTAGATATGGGTAGCACCTGAGATTCTGCAGTTCTAACAAGTTTCAAAGTGCTGTTAGTGCTGCTGGTCTGAGAACCATGTATTCAGTTGCAGGCTATAGACTACTTCAGGATAGAAATTCTAATTGCTCTGGTAGTTATGAACAAGAACCAAAACATGATCTGTTTCTGAGTATCGATCACAAATGCTCAGATATTCGTATTCAAATGTGGTATTATCTTGAATGTAACAATTTTAGAGTAATTTTTTTTTAACCTCAGTGTACTTTGGAAGTAATCAAATCCAGCTCCCTCATATTATAGTTGAGGACACTGATGGGTCAGGAAAGTTGAAAGTATGTCCAAGGTCACACAGCTAGAAGTGGGATGTGCACTAGAGCCCAGGAACCCTGGCTACCATTTCAGTAAAGAAATCCTAACTTCTTTGGCATTATGATTTATTATATTCTCCTTGACACAAAACCTAAACATGAGTCAATAATGATTAGAATTTCACCTTTTGATGCTCACAATAGTTTAAATGATAGCAGTATCCTTGGACTTACCGACTTTCTTAACAGCTAAAAATCACAGTAGGCAACTATCTCCTACAATAAGAAGGGTATTCACACATACTCTTTTCTTCCAGTGTATGCTTGCGGTTTTATTATGGACATTTTGCTCCTTAATTTTGAGAACCTGGGGAGAAAGGTGGGCAAAGAAATGAATGGGTCATTAGTTAAAAGGCAAGGGTTGAATTTGTAAAAGGTTGTGGCAAAGTAAGCAACAAATGGGAAAGAGTGAAGGGCATCAATATTGATCTTGCCTCTCATCTTGCCCTCTGTCTTCTTGCTTGCAGGTTTCTATTGTGTAGTCTCTCAAACAAAGCTGACTTTATTTATGGTGTGACTGATTTAACACTACTGAACTAGTCCATAATCTTCTAATTTGGTCCAATTAAAAACTGGTCATAGGCAAAACCCTGGGAATGAAGCTCATTTAGAAACACGACTTTTGGTTAATTTATGTCTCGTTCATGCATATCTCTTCTTCTAAAGGACACATTGCAGAGTGCTGATTTATAGAGGTGGTTCTTTCCAGGTTCCTCAGTCACTTTTGATGACCCCTTTTGGTTGCATCCATAAAGAAAGTACAGTTCTGCTTCACTCTGTTCCTAAGGCTATTGTTAAAACATTTTAAAGAGGCTTGCCTGAGATTTCCTGCTATCCTGAATTAGAAAAATCCCACTAAACAGCTAGAGCCACCATTTGGAAAACCCTTACACATTGAATGCCCTGCACTAACATGATTGCATTCTCATTTAGTCCTTACAACTCTACAAGTATTATTATCCCTGTTTTGCAGTTGAGGAGGCTTCAGATTTAAACGTTCCAGTAAATCATCAGCCATTACAAAACAGAGAATGACAGACATGGTATTTGAACTAGGGGACTGCTTGTTCCCAGTGCCAATACTGTCACCCACCAAGTTCTCCTGAGATTTATACCTAGACTAAGTAAAAACCCTGAAGAACAACAACAAAAATTTTTCTTCCACTTCTCTTTCCTTCTCTGCCACACAAGTTCTTGTAGGCAGGTAGGTGTTCCACTCCCTATACTTAGCCTCTCCCACGCCCTCTGCAATCTTTCCCTTTTGCTGCTGGAGCGTGAGAGATTGCTGCTGCAGCTGGTGAGTGGGCAGGTGCAGCCACCATCTGCTCTAGGAGTCCAAATACGCCCAAGAACTTCGCACCCAGAACCTGGCCCAGGCACCACGAATTCCAGAACCTGCTGGGGACACGGCTAACCCCGCCCCCTCCCGGTGGCGATTGGCTGAACCCTTCTTGAGAGCAAAGCACTGATTAAGGAAGGTGTTTGTCTCTTTTGCAACTTAAGGCGAGACAGCTCTAAGGAGGTGAGACCCGCCGGGATGCGTCAATGGGGGCTTCAGTTTCTTCTGCCCGAAGGGTCCTTGAGAAGCCTGTTTGTTTTTCCCGGCGCTTGTCTCCACCCATCCCTTCCTCTCATTGGTCAGTGTTGGTGGGCGGGTGTGTTTCCATTGGCCGGGGGGCGGTGTCTGTCCCTGGCCAGGGTGGGGGCGGGGCCTCCGCCGCGCTGAGCTTGCCCTTGTGTCTGGTGCTGGGTAGAGCTGCCGCCGCCGCTGCTGCCGCCGCCGCCGCTGCCGCCGCCGCCGCCGCCGCCGCTGCCACTGCCGCTGCTGCAGCCGGAGCATCCGGGAGCCGCCGCCGCCTCTGCCGCCGCTACCGCCACTAGCGCTGCTTCCACCGCTGCTAGCTCCCCTCCCAGGACCCCGAGACACCCCGAGCGCGAGCGGCGGTGCTGCTTGCTTGCTCTTCTCTTCCCCGACCCCTCCCCTCCGTGACCTACCCACTCCTTGCAGCCCTCGCCCGCACCTTCTCCGACACCCCGGCATCCCTGCACCACCTGCTCGGGCAGCCCGGGCGGGCTCTGGGACTTGCTGTGCGCGCCGAGAGGAAGGCAAGCTCCAAACCGGTGCCTGGCAGACGGGCTGTCGCGGCTGCACCAGCAGCAGGAGGAGGAGGAGGAGGAGAAGAAACTATTTCACCCACCGAAACCCCATTCTGCGGGTGCTTCGCCGCTGCCGCTTCTACTGCCGCCGATCCGCGTCCGCGGGTTCGAACACCGCAGCGGCGGGGACGGTGGGTCCGGCGGGCGCCGGGAAGAGGACACCAGCGGAGCCCTGCACTTGTGTGCCCCGCTCACCAGCATCTCCTTGTCCCCTCGTTCCTTCCCCAGCCCTTTAGAGAAGGGACCATGATTTGGAAACGCAGCGCCGTTCTCCGCTTCTACAGTGTCTGCGGGCTCCTGCTACAAGGTAATCCCCGCCCCGCCGCGGGGAGCATCAACTTGACGCCCATTCCCCATCATCCCCATTCCACCCCACATTTCCACTCTCCCCTTTCCAGTTCCCCAGTCCCCGGCGATTTCCACCCCCTCCCCCTACTCCCCGGTGCGGCAGGGGGCAGTGGCAGTTTGCACCAGCCCCTCGAATCTCTGGCGCTGTCTCAGCCCTGCCCTCCCAGCAGTCAGCCCCTTACGCGGCACCTTTCGCCTTTTCATTCACCTGAGCTGCCTTCATCTCACTCCCTCCCCGCCGGCATCCCCCCTCCCACGCCTGTGGTTGGCAACTTGTGCCTCTCTGAACATTCCACCATCCCGACAACCCCCACCAGCCACCTCCCACATCACGCTCATGACCGACCCTCTCCATCTCTTGTCGTCGCTTTAACCTCCCCCTTTTCGAGTCGCCTTTTTCCCTTTCCCCCTCTTCCCACCGTCATCGTATCCGTGTGTCTTTAAAAAGTGTGTGAGAGCCTGGGAGCGAGCTATCGAGACGGCGAGAACAGCAGCAGCGGCAGCACCGTGTGCATTGCAATAACATCCCCGGGGGGGAAATGTGTTGTGAGACGTGTCATTCACCTAGAAACAGAGAGGGACTCTGTCTGGGACCAAAAGGAAAAGAAAAGAAAAAGAGAATGGAAAAAGGGGAAAAAGAAAAGAATAAATGAACGAATAAACCAAGAAATATAAAAGGGGGAGAAAAGGGAAAAATTAAGAGACCCAAACCCACTTTATCTACACATGGACTTTTTATTATTCAGTCTGTGTCATTTCATGGTTTTTTTTTTTTTTTTTTTTAAAGCAAAGAAATATACGCTCCCTAGCAGTTACTTTACTGCTAAGGGATTTTCGCTGAGATTCTCTGCCTCTCCGTTCTCTCTCTGCCGCTTCTTTCCGTAATTAGTATTATCCTTTCACGTGAAATATAAGAACCCCTGCGACCGCAGTGGAGGGAAACGGCACAAAACACTGTTATGCAAATCACTGGGCTTGGGTGTGGGGTGGCTAGGGAATCTGGGTCCACTTTTCCCCAGACCCTCTCTTTTGGTGGAGGGAGGGAGCTGTGTTGAATGAGAGGACGATGCTGGTTATGAAATAAATGGCAACGCATGGAGTAGGAGTGCCTGGGAAGAGCACACTCCTGGGTGGTGGAGGCGGCAGAGGCGGCGTGCTAGGGCTGGGTGGGCAGGGGCTGTAAGGCGGAAGATTGTTGCTTTGAAGAGAGTAGTATAGGGATGTGGCTTGAGTGTAGATACAGGGAGGATGGATGTGAAATGGTTGATAGAATATTTTTAAGCTATGTGACTCTTGATTTCTTCATAAATCTTAGCCCACCTCTAACCCTTCGGTCATCATTTGGGTATTCACAGGAAAGATAAGTTGATCAAATTTATCTTTCTCTGGGTAAAAGGCATCTGAAAGTAAGACATACGTAGACCCATAGGCGTGCAAAACCCAATCGGCCTTTGGAGGATTTAAATGAGGTCAATGAACCATCTTTCAGCAAGTTCTTGGAATGCATCCTCTCTCCTGCCCTCCTCCGGGATATAGACTGGGGACCGTATTTTATTTATACATATTTATGAATGTGAAAGAAGGGGCGGTGGGCAGAATTTTCCTGAATTAACTAACCGACTTTGCAGATATATTTCTTAGAATATATTTGCGGTAATTTTGTGTATTTTACATTGGATGTAAATTTCAGATGTGTCACATGTGCCAGAATCCCCGTGAAGGCAGACAGCAGCACATTCTCCCTGCTTGTGCCGCCTCGTCCCATTTCTCACCGCTCACACCCCCATCGTCGCACAAGTAACCCGGCTGGCTGACACATTACTTGGGTTCCTAGTCGGTGCCAAAACAGCCTCCCAGAGACCCTACTTCACCTCTCAGTAACTTGCATTTCTCAGCTCTGCTCTGTGTGTGTGTGTGAGTGTGTGTGTACGTGCGCGCGCGCGCGCCGGCGTGCGCCGGGTAGGGGCAGTGTGATGTGAGGAAATCAGTTATATTTGGTGATTGCGATGAAAATTCAACACGGCTAGATGTGTTTTTCCTGCCAATCTGTGTGTGCTGGCCCCGGCTGGTCACTGCACATACTGCTGGGCTGGTGCGAGATTATGTATTATAGAGCATGTGGGCCACGGACTGCACTTGGGGTCGCCTCCTCTCTTCCTTCAACATTTCCCTGTGAATTGTCTATTCAGTGCAGTGCAAAATAACAGTTTGCTGGTGCCGCTTTCTCAGCCTGGGGGAGGATTTACTCTTTCTCTACCCGGAGAGACTCCATCAGCAGCATTCAGGCATGGGTCTATTTTATTGAGTCTGTAAACCAATGATTAAGACAGTGCAGCTTTTCAAAGCACACTGGGGGGCGGGGGGGGGGCGGGAAAGGTGTGTGAGTATGGCAGAAAAAATGCACCACTGCAACCAGCACCAGCACCAGCATTAGGTCCAGATAAATAAATAAATAAATAAATAAATAGGCGTCCTATACAGCAACCAGAGAAAGAGCACCTGTCCAACCATGTGTGTGTACTTATGAGCATCTCAGATCAGGCCATTTTAATACACTAAAAGAGAGAAGAGGATTAAAAAAAAAAAAGAGGAAGGGGGAGAGGGCACAAAGCACCATTGGATTGTCTTCTCATGTTTATGGCTGCCTCACATTTATCAAACACTGCTGCACAGACACATCACACTTTGTTGATATTGTCAATTTTTGCTCAGACAAATTGCTCATGCCTTCCTTGTCTTAGTCTTGGCTGAAAACATTGCTTCAGGGTTCAGATTTATGTTTCTCCCACTACCCTACTGTTTTATTAGGACTTGGTTAGGTTGTAAAATGAAGGCTTTATTTCCTGGACATAGATTAAATACTTAGCATGTCTTTCCTTTCTATGTGCAGGGAAAGAAAGGTGGCAGGGGAACTAGTGAGAGACTGATTTTGGCTAGGGGGAGTCTGCTCTGCCTGCAAGTAGTTATGACTAGGCAAATACTAAAGTCAGTCGAAAGCTTATTTTTAGCTTCATCAGCATTATAGTGGTATTCTGTCCCATAAATAATACTAATCAATTTATTCATGTCTTGTATTATTATTCCCTTTCTTGCAGTATGCATTATTTTAGACAAGAAGTCTTGTTTGAACATATTTGCTCTATATTTTTGTGTTCTAATTCATGGTGTTTTACATTGTCACCAATATTTTTTACTTTTTCTGGAAAGCAAAATCAATTTTCTGGCTTGTTGGTATGTGGAGTTGTAAGCCAGTGGTGAGAATCAAGTCAACGGTAAAATGAGTAAAAATAGAAACACAAAACAAAAACAAAAAGCCAAAAAAAGGAGGCTTACTTAATTCTGTTCTATAGCATCCGACAGTTTGTCCTCATCAGGTTTTTAGGAAATGAATAGTTAGATGGAAAATAAGCATATATTTCTGACCAAACATTTGTTTCTAACCAAACTATAAATTGTAATGTGGACTGTTAGCTAACACAAATCAATTCAGTGTTAAGCTACAAGGCATCTTTGCTTATTATTTTCCCTCATCATAGAAAGAGGAAAATCTGGAGTAAGGGCAGGGGATACATTAGAGAAATGATTTTCTTTAAAATGAGGAGTGAAAAAGCTTGCCACCTGTAACTAAGTCTTCTCTTGCCAAAAGAGTAGATCAGCTCAATTGCTAACCATTGCTGAAGCCTTTTCCCTTTCCATGCCTGAGGGGGCACTGCAAAGATGAAGTGCAGCACAGGAAACAATCCTGGAAAGGGCAAAAAAGAAAGATGGGCGAAATATAACATAAAACAGGCATAGAGAGACCTGATTTTGTAGAGAACCTTATTTTTCTGGGATGGGGGTAGGAGTTGGTCTTATGTAAAAACACATCCAACACATACACTGAGTATTTTTTGCAATAGAATATTCTGATTAATGATTTGTTATATTTAGTAAGAAAGATACTCAAATTAAAGATCCATTGGACATACATCTTACTTTTCTCAGTATGTGTCATGAACCTCAGCTTACATTTTTAGAAAGCACATTGCAATACGTGCTTAAATACACCATTGAATACCTACGCTTTTTAAAAGCTTGTCTGTCTGACTTTTTACTTCTACATGTAGTAGCTTGTCAAGCTCACTTTTTATGCTGAATGCAATTCTTGGGATACAGTTCACTCTTTCCCCTTTTGATTAACAGAAACTTTGAAAAGTTTCTGAACGTAAAAGCTAATGACTATGACTTAAACATTAACACCAGACAATTCGTAATTCAGAATATCTCCCTTGCAAGTATGAGGAGTTTCTAAACTAATGCTGTATCAAGATGTGGAAGCTTACTTTATTGTATTTTCCTGTTTCTGTAACTATTAGAACTCTGGGAACATAATATGACAAAGCTGAGCATCAGCTAGATGACCCGATTCTGTGTCTTCCACTAGAAGATCAGACACTTGAAAGCTATTTGTCCCGCATTTAAATAGTGAGATAATGTCATTTTTCTTAAAGAAAAAAATTACCTAAATCACTTAAAGAGCAAACGGAAGTGTAAAAATGTTGGAAGACATCCTAAGCATGCATTAGAAAGTGGCTTGGAATCGACATCAACTCACCTCAATTTTCTCCTTAAAATAAGGAGTCTATGAGATACTAATGGTTAGAGACAAGTAAGATTTATTTATTATGAAGGATTTGAAGGTACATTAATAACATAACATAGACCTTCTATCATACTGATGTTTTATTTGATTGTGCTGACTTGTGATCTATATTTATTGAGAAATAGTCCGCATTTTATTAGACTTTATTAAACCCACTGGCAAAACCACCCATTCTATACCAGGGGGCTGAGTAGCTTGAGGAAGCAGAAAGAAGGAAAACCACAAACTAAAGAAGCAGAATTTGAAGTCAGAAGCCCTTTGTTGAATTGGCAGATATTGGTCTGGTTTACTCTCTTAAGACAGTGCTAGTACCCAATGATTATTAAGCGTAAGTTTCCTGAGGGCAAGTCCTAAGCCTTACATATCCCTGCTATTTTCTTAGCCTTATTTTAGTAGATGCTTAATAAATCATGTTGGATTGAATGATAGATATGTCCTAATTAGTTCTGGTGGAGTTAAATGGTCTCTTCTCTTCATAATATGTCAGCACTCATACTTTGTTAAGTCATGTATATAAAAGCTAATTTTGACATTTTTATAAGCTACATTGGTTTATAAAACACTCTTCCTATAGAAAAGTATCATATAAATAGTTCTTGACATATATCTTTCAGTGAATTCAGTCTGATCAGTTCTTAACATGCTTGCCTACCCTTTTTTTCTTTTCCTTGATTAAAAATACCAGATATTTTACATTAGATTAGATCATAAACTCATTTCATGAAAAAATGAAGGGCATAATTTAAATTTACTGATTTAACCTAAAATATTTAACAGGACGAGTTCATTGCCAACATTTTATTTGAAAATGTCAAGCATTTTTGGAGTGCAATTCTGTAATATCAAAAAAAGCCATCTTCTGCAAATTCCTTATGTAAAGAGGTGGGTGAGGATTAACCTAGAGCTGTGGCAGCTGAAGCCCCCTGCTGTGTGATGATGCAAATGGCATCTCTGGCCTAATGTGCTCTGCAGCAGCGGCAAACACACAGGAAAGCAGTCATGTGGTATGAGAGTGAAATGGGAAGGCTTTTCATAGCTTGTAGTGGACGTAAAACATCCTTTAGCTTTTTATAACCAGAAATGATCCAGGGTATTTGTAATCACATGAGCTCATGACAAAGCAAAAGAGAGAACACATATTTTGTTTAGAGATTAATAAATAGATCCTAATGAAATTATCAACATTTTCACCAAATGAATGGTGAACACTTTATTTTCTCACAGACTACCAGGAACATGGGTCAGTTTAATGAAGATGAATAGCAAAGTTAAAATAGAATTTCTATGCGATTTTGTACATGTGCCCTAATAAGTATTGGGCTGGGAAATATTGTTATTCTTCTCTTCCTTTAGTGAGTAAGGAGTCAGTCTCTTGGTCTCATTAGAGTATTTTGCATGAGAATACAGTAGTTTTAAAAGAAATAGGAATTAACTGTTCAGTGTATGTTCAGAGAGTTTATTTAGTGCCATTAAGTGGAATTTGTGTTATGGCACATCGGTAGAGAATGTTTCTTCTCTGAACAATATTATTTATCACATATAGTTTCCTTAAAAAGAGTTGTAGACCTATTGTTATGTACAGCACACTATGAAAGCCTGTCAGATAATAGTAACTAATGTAGTTTTGTGTATTTTGAATCTATTTGCCACAGAACAAAATAATTGAACATATTATACATACTGATTTTTATTCAAGGAATGAGCCCAGTTGGTCCTGTTACTATGTTCCATAGATTTTTTCTTAAACAGATACAAAATTGTTTTCATCTTGGAAGTATGTAATCTACTTGAAAATTAAGAAACAAATATTCTTCTTAATTAGGAATCAGTTCAATATTAATGCTAAAATCAAAGATACAATTATTAAGAAAGGACATATTCCTGTCTCTTATTTTTATATATGCATATGTACACATTTAAAGTATATCATCATTTTTAAGATTATTTTTAAGGATGAAGGTCATCTTTATCAATTTTATAACTAATCAGAATTTGGAGTTTTCAGGGATGCAGTGTAAGGAAAAAAGTAAGAGTTTGTTTTGTTTGCACTCATTATTTTCTTTTACCCTTTTAACTAAGGTGAGGAAATACATTGTTCAAATAAATTTTTTTAGGCTGCAACAATGATTCACTTTTTCACTTAAAAAACACAGACAATGTCTACAATTTCTAAAATTGCAATAGAATTGAGCATTTATTCTGGATCTTCTTTTGTGCTTATGAAACTGAGTGATAAGAAGCTATTACAACCTGAAGAGATACAGAGCTAAAGTTGTAAGTTCTGCCACAGAGAGAGCTGGCCATTAATTATTCACATTATATTTCAGAGGTCTTTGAAGTAAATATTAAAATAGGCAGTATTCAACTTTGAGGATAACTCTTTCTGAGTCAGCAAATAGTTTTCACTTGGATATTTAAATTCTCTCTCAACCATTTCAGCGCTGAGGAGGAAGTCCCTCTCTAGTCATAATGAAAGAGTATACTGGGGGCTAGATACTGACGTCATTAGGGATTATTTAGGAAATAAAAATAAGCATTCTTTTGCTTTGAGGAACATAAAATCTTAAAGCTAAGTGTGACCAAATAGTGCGAGTAATTTCACATTATAACAATAAAAAAGGTCAAATTGAGTCCCTAATAAGTTTATATATGTTGTGATGGCTAATTTACAGTAAGCATGCTTTGTTTCTCTAAAGTTGTCCTTGGGAACACAGTGAGAAAAGCACCTTTCCTGACAAGGATGTGCTGCCGACTGCTAAAGTGTATAGCTGTTATATTGATTTGGTGTAATTTATAAAGCCAATTAATTTGTTCTTATAAAGAAATGTTTTTAGCTTCTGAGCTAAGATTGTTTGCATTTAAAAATGCAGGTGCCTTCCATAATGCTTATTTAAACATTGAGGCCTTAAGTTTGTAGTGTGTAAAATATGTCTTTATTTTCTTAATAAATTTATATTTTACATTAGTTTCTCCCAATCCCCTGTGGAGGAAAATGTCCCTGACACCTATAACTTCATTTCATTCTCATACCTTATATGCTCTCTGCTTTTCAGTCTGAAGTTGTAGACTTAGACTGAAATGAGAGATAATGAATTACTAATTAGAATATTTATATTTAAAAGCAAATAAAAATATACAATAAGGTTCTTATTTAATTGCCATTTCTTTACTGCTCTCTATTTTATGTGCTGAAGTCTTACTAGTAACTCAGCTTGCTTCACACTCTCCAGGAATATAATATCTCCCCATTCCCTGACCATGTTACTGACTGGAAAGACCCATTAAAAAATTAATAGGAAATGAAGAATAGTTGAAGAAGGGGAGTTTTGCTAGAGGATATGAGCTGAATTTGTCCAGATCGATTGTTTTTCCTTTTGACCCCAAGACGCACACCCCAATGTTTTAGCAAGAATAAAACATGCACAATGTGTGTTTAGTTGTTACTGTTTTTGTTATTATTGCATTTTTTGGAGTTCCACCTCCTTGGTCTCTTAATAAAAATGGCAAAAAGAGGAGGAAAGGAATGTGAGTCAGCCAGCCAAACTCGCAGAGAAAACGGTTGGCAAAGCCGACTAAATTAGCATATGCTAGGCTGAGTATTTCCCTCTGTTGTTACATAATCCCTTTCTAATAGGAAATCAGTTCTCATACTTAACCCTTTCAGGAGGTTTGGAATTTTCCCACTGTTATATTTTTATTTTGCTTCGTTTATTTTCTCATGAATTGTGTAAATCATGTATTGAAGGGCTTTTATGTCAAGTTCTTTTTTTTCCTTCTTCAGTCTTTCTGTATACAACTGTTCCATTCTGTGTTCAACTTCAGGATTCAAGAATCAACTTTTCTATAGCTTTCACTGAGAGGATCTAATTAGCATTTTAGTCTCCCTTTACTCACGTGCAGCTTTCTTTTGAAAATGTATTAGTTCTATGGGTTCCCCTAAGGATTCATAATACTCTGGTTTGTTACATGTACTGTGATATTCAGTGTGCCTTAATTATGCACGTGTCCTCATTTCAAAGCCTTTTCAGGGATCATGTGGGATAGAACAGGGGTCTGGCTGTAAGTTCACTGTCATGTATTAATGTGTAGGTGGTATTCAGAGAAGGATGTTTCTAAAGGCAATTATATATCCATGACTCCAATATAGCAAGCAGTTACATTCTACACTTACTAGTTATCCTGCCAAGGCAGAATTAAATTCACCATTGTGATACATAATACAGTATCTGTTATTTCTAAATAACAGATTTCTAAATAACAGATACTGCTCTGGGAATGAAATAAAATAATGAGTGAAAATGTGTATTCCTTACCCTGAATGGGGATTGTTCCTTTCACTCTCCCAAACAAAAAGAAGAATCAGAAATTGTTCCTATGTCAATACTCTATTCCCTAACTAGCCCATTAACACACTTTGCTATGGTGAGATTTTGAAGTTTTGCTGGTTATTATGTGAGGCTACAGATTTTTAGATGGTATCAATTGCCTGAAATCTTCATGAACTGCCAAGTATCAGTGCATTGCCAAATTTTAGACATTATATTTTCAGGTTTTGATTTGGTTGCAATTTGAACTGTGAAAGTATGAAGGAGCATTGAACTCAACTGAGAGGGAAAGAGGGAAAAAAAATCTTTTTGTTTTAAACCCTTCATATGTAAAGGAATTGCTGTAAGAATTGGCTTGTTTAGTACATGTTATTATTTATAAGTACATGTTATCATTTATAAGGAGGATATTTTCTTATATTACATGAATTTGAGAGTGCATTTATATTAATTGTATCCTTTGACTTACATGTACTCCTCTGTAGCTTATGTCATAAGAAAATTTTGGTTTAATTTTTGAATAGAACATGTGGTTTTTTTCTTTTATTTATGTCTACACCAATAAAAAGCATTTTATAAATTGATATAACTATTTTAAACAATGTTTGTTTTATCATTTTACACAATTGCATCATTTTGGAACCTATGTTATTATTAGTGCTTAAAATATTTTTGCAGTGCTTGGAGCCCATAGATTTTTTGACCATAAACTGGTCTGTTTGTTTTAGTAGACAAAAGAATGACATCTGCCTTTTATTGATTATTTTCAGCATTTATGTCTTAGTTCATGAGAGAACTAAGCATTTTATTCTATGACCTATATAACACTTTCATATATTTTTATTATAGTATTTTTAAGGTTATGTATTTATCTATCTGTCTGCTCTAGTAGACTATAAGCCCCTAGAGTACAGGGTATTAGTCTTCCTTTTATATCAATTGCCTACTCAACTGTCTGGTTTGGGTCTTTTTATCATGTTTTCATTTCACTGATTGATTAGTTTTCTTACAATACATTTAATCTTGACACAACTCTTTAAGTGGATCCAGATAATATTTAAGTATTTACATTATAACTGCCAAAATGCCAATACAGTATTTTAAATAGAATAAATATTTGCAATGACTTTTCATTTCTATGTAATATTCAGGAAGAAGACAAAAATGGATCCCAAGAAACAAAAAAAAAAATCTAAATAATGGTATACTTGACAAAAATGTGGATTCATTACTTTGTCAGAACAGTCAGTTCAAATTAGTACTGTAAACATTTGTCTCAAAACTTTGAAGCTTTGAATCTGATTTCTTTGAGTATTATAGCCCCTTATCTTTTTTCTACTTTCTAAAGATTTTATCTGTACCTCCAAAAATATTTCTGATCATGACTTTGGTTATGCATGAAGCCACGTCACCTTATTCTTCTACTTGGAGTAGCTAGCATTTCCAGATAAATGTATAAACAAAGAGGAAGTGCAAGCTGACCTTGATCCGCCAGATTATGAGTGTAGACTGACCTGCTTTTGTTATTGCCAAGCTACAGAGTAGAGCTTCTCTGATTAGTCCCTGAAGTAGGAATCAGGGTACATTCTTCTTAGTTCATTGGAAGAGATTCTGTCTATTTTATTTACAAGGCCTTTTAAAAAGATTCTAAATATTGGTCTGTTTTTTTTTTTTAATAATGCTTAGTTATTTGTACTTCTGCAATTTAGGACACACGTTTGCTATGGTTGAATTTGATTTATTTCCCCTTTTGCATTTGAAAGACAGAGGGAAGTAGGATGGGAATATTAACTGCTTTTGAAGAGAATTTAAATATAGTTACTGGGAGCTGAATACCAAGAGGACTCTTACAATTTGTAGTGACTGTACACATAAAGTGTTTTAAGTATGCTTTTCCTAAAATGTCCCGGTGAAATGTGGCTTTTCTTAAAAGTCATATAGTTTTTCTTCACATTTAAAAAATCAATTTCCCTGATGTCTTTTAGATTTTTGACTGTTTTGAGTCAGCACTTGAAAAGATATTATTAAGTAAGGTTTACCTGATGCCAGGTACAAAAATCACTCTATCATCCTCATGGAGAAATATACATTCAATAAATAGATGTCTAATGTAGATTAACTAGCTCAATTTATTAAGGGTTATTGCCAGTTTATAGAGTTGATATTAAGAATTATATTCTCTCATAGCTTCTATTAGTACTTGGTCTTGCTTTATGTTAAAGCATATCTCTGTGATGCAATAGCTGCAGAAGAATTACTTTCTTCTCTAATGTGGCTTCTGTTTGGCCCTTGCTGATTGACATTCCAAAATCTAGTGAATAAATGGGAAAGTAATTTGGGAAGAAATTTTCATTGACTACTTCTCTGTTTCAATGAAAAATTATTTTAACATAATACTGAATTTCATTTAGTATCTTGAACATATTCTTATATATCTATGGTTGGGTATGATATTTTAATTTTTTATGTGTAACCAGACAATATATGAAATACTGGAAAAGTGAGGAAGAGCTACACCTTCCTATTTCTCAACACTTCTAGTTATAATGATCAACTCAGAAATTGAATTTTAGTTTAATGAAAGAAGGAAGGATCTTTCTCTCTTAGCTTAAATGCTAAAGCATATCAAAACAACATTCTTGTCCAGAGTTGCCAAGTTAAAAATGATATATATAATATTCATCAAAAGAATATTGTATTAAGAGCATTGTCTTTATATAATAGATGTGATGCTAACTAGCATGAAAAAGAAGTTGTGTGTTTAATAACATTTATAAGCATGCTTTTAAAGATTCAGTAAAATTTATAGAGGATCGTTTCAGGTCCAATGGCTTGCTTCTTTTTTTAAATTAACATAGATATTCTATGGATGAGGTAAGACTAATGGTGTTGCGGAACTTCAGTTCTCCATATCATTTCACTTCCATGAAATAGCTAAGATGAAGCTATTGCTAGAGAGATAAGAAGTTCCTAGTTTTCTAGAGGTCTGATGGAGGTCACTAAATTCACATTTACTTTAAATTTTGTGTCACTTTAACCAATTTTATTGACTGTAAAGTATAAACTGTCAACAAAGCAGAACATATTATCCCTGAAGGATATAACCTCATAAGAGTACATGTTGTAATAGAACAAATATATTTAATGGGTATGGAGAGAGTGGGGAGACTAATCTTTTTATCATTTAATGATGGTCTTATTATAAGGTAAAAGTGAACCTCATCAGGCATAAGGAATATTTCCTCCTAAGATCTTCTCATTACCTAGCTGTACCATGATGAAGCATAGGAGTGGGTTCGTGATAGAGGAATGAGGCAGTAAGTGGTATCTCTGATCCTTGGGTGGAACGCGAGTAGGAGACACAGCCTAATGACAGTGATTGTGGAAGTGGTGGTGAGGTTGGCATGGTGGGTGTTCTTTATTTTGTAGTGGGAGTTCTTTATTCTGTAGAGGGAGAAGATATCATTCTGGGCTAATGAAGACTTTTATTTTGGAAGTGCCTTGCAGCAGCAAGATGTGGTAGAAATCAAGAGACCTATGTTCTCATTCAAGCCATGCCATTGTCTTAGAGGTCTTAAGCAGGTTACTCTTCTTGCAGCTTTGTTTCCTCCTCTGTAGATTGAGAGACTGGAACCACATCCGTTCTTTGGCTGTGTGTTGTAGAGGGAACTTATGATGATTGCAAACTGTAGAAATGGCGTTTTTCTTTTTTCTTTCCACCTAAACATGTTTTATAACACAGTCAGTATAACATTAACTGTGTGCTCTTAAAATAACATTTACTAAATTTAATTTTTTACATCCATCCCATGCATTATTCAGTGCTTAGAATTTTTACATATGTAAACAGATTTTTATTCTGATATATGTGTCTGTATAAATTTCAAAGCTATTCTTTCTCTGTCAATGAGTATAATAAATTAATTTTGTAGCCATCAACCTGAATTTGGGCCATACATACTTTTCTTATGAAAGTACATCCCTAGATCAACTCTGAAAATTAGGAAACTGTTGCTCTGTTAGTCATTTTTATTATTAGGAAGTGGACTGGATTAGGTTTTTCAATCTTTATTTCAAGTTGATTTTTCTGTACATTTAATGTGTGTGTAAAAATTTCTATGATCATTTTATTCTTCCTAGCCTTTGGTTTTCTTATTCATTCACTGATTAATTTTTTTAACAAATACCTATTCGAAGTCAGTGTTGTAAATGCTAGATATGCAAATGAACAAAATGAAAATGGTCTCTGCCTTTATGGAGCTTACAGTCTAGTGGTGGTCATATAATATATAAATCAAAATACATATGCCTTAAGTATTTTTTTCTGAATTAAAAATAAAAATTTTATTTTTGTAGTAATATCTTTTCAACAGCAACAGAATGTGGATATATCAATGAGGATGTGAAATCACTGATTTAACAATAATGCTATAAACCTCACTGGGCTTTTAACATTTTTTATTTAAGCTTAGATTAAAAAGCTCTCATTTCCTCCAGTCGTTTATCCTGAAAACATTCTCAGTATGATGCCAGTTTCTTTCTTTTTTTTTTAAATACAACTTGAAAGAAGCTGACAAGTGAACAAGAAATATTCAAGCATGCTATATTCTAACTGATTTGTTCAAGAGGATGATTCATTTAATTTCATAAAGGCTCAGTGGGCCAGAACAGTAGATGACCAGGTCAGCAGAGGGAATGTAGGGGAGAAGAGGTCTGTGAGAAGGATCTATGTAACAAGCAACAATATTTAATTCCTTAGAGCCAGAGTTCTGCTTGAGCAATTCTGATGTTACCAGCGACAGTCATTTAAAGAGCTGCTGATGCCTCAGGGAAAACATTTTTAAAGTGTCCTATCTAGGAACAATGTTACTTGTAGTGTGTCATATGTATTAAAACTCCGTCCCTTTGCTTATATTACAATACATTGTGCCTGATTAAAACCTGTACTACTATAACAGAGCTTTTTGAGAAGGCCGATTAAATGTTGTTCTTGGAACCTTTCTTCCTGCTCAATATGCTCTGAATATGATTGAAATATTAACCACTTGGTAAACAACACTGAAGAATAGATGAGGATACCATTTAAGAACTTTAAAAATAAAATGAATTTTATATATAACTATTTAAAACATTATAGAGAAGATACAGCATCACATGAACAGGCTAAAAATATTCTTGGCATCATTACATTACTTCTTTTAGTATTTAACTTTGATGGCCCCAAGGTGAAAATGATGTCATATTTCTAACAGACTGTATGGTATTTTTGAATGTTATTATTTATTGACTAGGGATATCCCTGGAATACATGGCATACACGTTGTAGTAGATAATGTAATTCTGCTCAAATTTTTTTGATATATACCTTGAAAATCATAATGGTAGTGGCCTATCATGTATAATAATTCTGTGTAGAGATCTGTGTGTTTGGATTACACACAACAGTACAATGCAGTTTAAAAAATTTCAGTTTACCCATTAACTTGAATTTTAATTTCTTTTTATTTTAAAAGAAACTTTAAAATGTAAGCAACTCAAGTAAATGCTGTGTTGCAGGTGATAATTTGCTAGAGTGTAGTTTTATACTAAATGATTTATTTTGAAAATATGTTCAGAAAGTCAGAGATGCATACGTATTTGGAAACTTTTATAGAGGGAACTAGGTGGTGCTGTTCTGTCATCTTTGTGTCTTAGTGGTTTCTTTGGTCCTGTTCTGTTCATTAAACACTTTCATACAATAAGTACATTAAGTAAGGTACAGCTTTTGCTTCCAAGTGGCATTATTTTTTATTAACCTACTAAGTGTATATTGATTTTGTGTCCTTGTTTTCAGCACTATTTTTTTGTGCAACAGATAAAATTTTCTTCTTAAGCAGCAAAATATATCACAATTTACTACTTACCTCATTTTTTAACACTTAAAATGATATATTAAATTCTGAAATCTTTAAACCTTTTCATGTTTATGTTACTATGTGTTTTTAAAACCTTGTGGTTGGCTTTTTATTTGCCAAAAATTTTTATTATTATTTGAGTCAGAATTTAAAATGGTACCATTTTTGTACAGTTTGAGTTGATTTAATATAAAATGCCACAAATACTGAAGCTCAAGAAAAACACTTATTTATAACGATTATTTGCAATATTACAAATTGTATTAAATCCTTAAACAAAAGAAAAGAGAAACCTATCTCTTGAAAGGAAATTCTGTTTGTCTAATTTACTTCTCTGTCAAGAAAAGTGACCTCAATTAGGCTGTCTGTTATTCTTTTCATGTTTCAGGATGTCATTAAGATAATTGTGCCTTCCCATAATCTTGGTAGTACCTGATAGTCTGAAATAAAACACTTATTTAAACCTAAATAAATAAAGAACAAAGTTACTCCCCTCTGCCTATATTTAGTACACTGGTATCTCTGAGGTATGTTTTCTTGGTAAAAACTATAGCTTCTTTCAGATACCTTTACATTTTGGAAATGTAGATAAGAGAAAATTTTAAAAAAATTGTAATTTTTTCTATCAAAAATCATCCTTTGTTCTACGTAAGCAATTCTATGTTTCTTAATGATTTTGCAGTATCATTGTGAAGAGTATATTATGTAATTATTCTCTAATGAAAACCTGGATATAAAATAATGAAAAGATACTTCAGGAATTCTACCCATGTGCCTCCTTGTATAATTGCAATTCTGCATATATATCATTTTGAGTGGGGAAAAATAATTTGTGTCCCTTATTTCTGATATAATAAATCTACCTTGCTGCTATTTAGATCATAAAATCTTTAAGTTTTACCTTAATAGAAAAGTGAATGTTATATAGAAAACTCTTTGCGTTTTCTGTTATCTTCCAAGTCTTTTATCTGTGGAAGACAGAATCAATACAAATTTCAAAATGGTTCCACAGGATATCATCTTACAGTGTAGAGAGATAATCTCAGAGATGAACATCTTCTAGACTAATGAACATAAGTGAAAGTATTGCTAGACTTCTGTGCTCATGTCTGGCCTCCCCAAATAAAATAAAAGTCATGAGTTTAGAATGAGGAAACTGCATAAGGGAATTAGTATTTTTTATTCATAAGATATGCCTTCATTTTCTACTGAATGAGAAATTTCCAGAAATGGATTAACTCCCATTTTTTACTGCCATAGCCTTAAAATGTGAAGAAAAATGGTAAATAGGTTTTTAAAATTTTAAAGATTATATAAAAAATAAGTATTATGTTTTGGGTAATAATTATTTGTATGAAAAAATACTTTTGAGCTTTTAGATGCTATAGTTATGTGAGTAAAGCTTGGACTAGACAAAGAAATTATGAAAGGTATTCATAGATTTTCCATGTCTACATGCTCAAAACTATGTGTGTATGATAAAGATTTGATTCCCTCTTTGTAAGTTGACATTTTGGCAGAAATGCTAACAAGAAATTATTCAATTTTGATATATTAGGTACTAGATTTACCTAGTTACATAAGACTATCATCAGGACCAATGATTTCCTGGTAGCCTATTTTTAAAATGCACTAAATAAAGCATGATATTTGGTGGGAAAAAATCTAAGTTGCAAATGAATATATTTCAAAATTATTTTTTCTTCATAAGTATAGTAAGTCTATTTGTTATTTTATTTCATTTCTTAAGTATCAAAAATACAGGGACAAAACCTTACATTTGGTGATAATCTGGTGGTTACTTATTGTTGTAGAGGTAAAATTAGACAGGAAGACATGAAACACATCTCTGGAAATAAGTTTCTGCTTGGACTGAGGCTCTAGAATTCACACCAATATGCTCTATGCATTTTTTTACAATATCTTTTGGTCATTGTTTCTTGGAGAGTTTTCATTAGAATAAGAAGAGGCTCTCTTCACAATTATTTTTGTTGAAAATGAATTCCAAGCAATATAGCAAAGCCATTAATTATCAGTAATCAATGGCAGCAAACAACTCATGTAGCATGTCATCTTATCTTGGAAACTTTGGAAACTTTCACCTTTGGAAACTTCTATAGAGGTTTCCTTTCATCTTGCCACGTTTTATCAATGATCAAAGATTTATATCTCATGGATCTAAAGGTGTTTTTACTTTAAAAGATAGACTAAACAAAAAATAAACCCCAGAAGCAATAATAAGTAAGGGATTTCTGGATTTCTTTTGAGATCAAAGTCAGATAACAAAATAGGTGAAAATGCCAGAAAAAGGAATGGTGGTAATTAAGAGAATAAAAGCAATAGTGCAGTGAAGAGGATGGATATAGATCTTTTGTACTTTTAAGTATATCTTTTTTTGTTATATTGATAGAAAATAGAATCTCCAAAGAAGGACTGAGCTAGAATATGGCTGATTTGAGTAAATCAAAGTTTGATGGACCAAATGTATGCTGACATCATGCATGCATGGTGAAAGAGTTTTGAGTAGAACTAAATAAGAATTTAGTATTGTGTTTGGTGCAGCATGTCCTGAATTGTAGTGGAAGACCACTGATCATGAAGAAACTTAATACCATTTAACAAGTAGGTCTAAATAATATTAGCCACATATGACCAAAAACACAATAATAACCTTTGGGGAAAATATCTTTCCACAGACTTAATATGCTCTCATGTACAACATATATCAAACTGAGAACTTTCTAAATATATCTTTCCTGGTTGGCTTTTAATTATGTCAAGATTTAATTTGTCTTAAAATTAGTACTCTAGTCTCTCTATATTGGCATTAATATGCATGGATGTGATGGGATGCAATAATTAGCACATGCTTGTGTTTTGAAGGTCAATCTAGGAGAAGTTGCTCTTATTATGGTTTTGCAGTTTACAAATTGTCAAGTTTTCAAAAAGTATCTCATTGTTAGCTACATATATTAAGATATAAAAATGTGAAAAACACCACAAAAGAACAGTTCTTAAAAACAGCAATAGTTTCACCATTGATTTGTTTTCAATAGCTATTGACTTCAACAGGAAACAAAACTTACAAAAGCAGTTTCTACATTTAATTCTTAATGTGTCAATCAGCAGCAAAGGGAACATTGCTTACTTGAAACTAAAATCTTTAAATCTGGAGAGAACTTGACATTTTGGGAAGCCACCTTCCTTATCCAAAAGACTTTTGAAAGAGAATAAAGGCACTTGTGAAAAAGTGTGTCTTCTCATTTCACATAAACAAACAAAATATATAGTGTAAATTGATATGCATGGCAAACATTTAGAAATGGAAAAGGTATATTTGCTAACTTAAACATCAAGAAATTAATCCAAATGTGCTACTAATCTTAAGTAGTCCCCTTAACATTATCTAAGACATTAGTGTCACTATCAGGAATTATATTTTGTTGTCTTGTTGACTTCTGTATACTTTCTGCCTTTTCTCTATTAGCTGGTAAGCTCTGTGTGAGTGTAGGGATACCATTTACTATTTTAATGTTCTACTTTTAGAATACTGTGTGGCACATAGTTGTTCAAAAAGTTTTTGTTGCCTGAATGAATGTAATGCTCTTGACTTATTTTTTTATTTTTTTTTGTTTTGAGACAGAGTCTCACTCTGCTGCCCAGGTTGTAGAGTGCCATGGCGTCAGCCTAGCTCACAGCAACCTCAAACTCCTGGGCTCAAGTGATCCTTCTGCCTCAGCCTCCCGTGTAGCTGGGACTACAGGCATGC